>JAEIIF010028367.1:0-18227 GCA_018874455.1 Drosophila trapezifrons
AAGGTTCTAATGAAGCCTCTAATTAATGAAAACTTGTGCCCTGTGTCATACCACCATTAGGTTTTTAAGTTTTAATGATCAATTGGAGGAACCGGTTTGCATCCATCCTGGCTACAGAAAAACCATGTGGCCAAAATGGAACCGGTTTCTTCTTGTATTCCCTGACTTATCGATGGATATTATTCCTTTTTTTGTTGTTGCAGGGCACCATCAAGGATCTGGTGTCGTACACCAAACAGAGCACGCCCAAGCGCATCTTCTACCAGCGCCTCTCGCTCAGCATCCACGAGCTGGACAACAAGAAGCAGTTCAAGTGCGTCTGGGTGAGCAGCGACCTCAAGGACGAGAAGGAGCTGGTGCTGTATCCCAACAAGAACGACACGGTGAAGGGTCTGCTGGAGGAGGCAGCCAAGAAGATCACGTTCGCGGAGAACAGCCGCCGCAAGTTGCGTCTGATTAAGGTCAGCAATCACAAGATCGTGGCGCTGTGCAAGGACGATATACCGCTGGATACGCTGTTGAAGACCACCGAGTCCATATCGACGACGCAGGGCGCCCAGAAGACCTATCGCATCGAGGAGGTGCCGGCGGAGGAGATGCAGCTGGCGGAGAACGAGTTCCTTGTCCCCGTCGCCCATTTCAGCAAGGAGCTGTACAACTCGTTCGGTGTTCCCTTCCTCACCAAGGCGCGTCAGGGCGAGCCGTACGGTGCACTGAAGCAGCGCATCCAGAAGCGACTGAATGTGCCGGACAAGGAGTGGGAGAACTACAAGTTCTGCGTCATTACCATGGGCCACAACACGGATGTGAATGACAACACGCCCGTCGACCTCGAGGTGTACCGCTCCTGGACCAGCGGCCAGTTGCCCTTCTTTGGGCTGGATCACATCAATAAGTCGCGCAAGCGCAGCTCGCTCAACTTCTCCGAGAAGGCCATCAAGATCTACAACTAAAACAGCAAGAAGCCGAAACGGAGCGGACACGGATATGGATGCAGACACAGACACAGACACGGCGGGAGATGGAGACCGCAGCAGGAGCGCGGGCAAGGAAGGAAGGAAGGGGAAAGCGGAGTGCTGTTACTCCAGTCTCCACTCCACACAGTTCTCCAGTTTAACCACCAAGTGAAGCAACAGCTCGAAATTAGAACAAGTGTCACCATTTCACACGACCTCGGCCTCCCCACACACATACCTATATTTTAAATATAAATTTTGTTTAATCTTACGGCTAAGTCATATATAATTATTTATTAACTCACCGCCCGAACGTGAACGTGCATGCACTGCACGCACACACCAACAAAGCTACCAACCAACTGAGAAGCCCCCCTGCCAAGATCCCAAGCCAGAGTTCCGGAGACGCGCGCGAGTTCCCCCTTCAAATTTGTCGTAACTTATTTTTTTGCTTGAATTAAAGTAACTTCAATTTTAGGCTTAGGCTTTACCTGTGTGTGTGTGAGTGTGCGTGTGTGTGTGTGTATTTTCTATGCTATATAATATTCTTAATCGATAATTGTTGTAATCGCAGACGGAATAATCGAGAGCGAGAGAGCAATCGGGAATCGGAGCGATTATTTTTGTCAGTTGTGTAAATAAGCGTTCGTTACAAGGTTGAGGCACAGAGGATAGACGACGATGATGTTGTAACAAAGAAAGGAAGCGACAAATATTAAAACTAAAACAAAGAAAGGAACTAAACTAAATAAAATCTAACAAAAGATAAACATATATATATATATAAATATACGAGAGAGAGAGCTGTAAAACAAAATAAACACAACTACATAAGTAACACAAGTATAACTTTAAAGGAGAGTACAGAAGTAACGGAGAACCACACACAAAAAACTTAAAGTCAAGTCACGAAAGAGTGGAGAGAGCACGAGAGCGAGCGAGAGAGAGAGAGAGCGAGACAGTTGATATATTCGAGCGAGACAGTTGTAATGAAAGAGATAGAGAGAGAGAGAGAGAGAGAGAGGGAGATGCAGCTAAGGTGGAAAAGAAATATAAGATTTGTTTCAAACAACAATTATTTGTGATTTTAAAACATGAAATGATAAAAATGTACGCAAAGGACTAGACAACATAATATTAATTAATAAATTACTATAATACACAAATGGTTTAGTGCTTTTTCTTTGTTAACTATAGCGAAAAAAAACATAAAACAAAAACGAGAATTTGAAACAAAAAAACACACAACTAACACCTACAAAAACAAACCAACAAAAAATCAAATATGAGAAGAAGCAGCCCACAACAAAACAATATTTGAACAATATATTACTATGCTATTATTATTATTATTATTTATGCAGCAAATAATTCAAATTATTTATGTGTAAAAAAAACAAAAACCGAAAACCAATAAAATACCAAGAATTCAAAATGAAATGTGTGTGCGCGCGATATCGACTATATTTCGTTTCTTCTTGGGCTTAGAAAGTTAAAACCTTGATCTTTCATTACGATTCCGGGTTGGATTTGGGTTGGGTCTTGGAATAATATTTGAATATTATTATTTATTGTATTATCACATCTTGCAAACAAACTAGGGCCCTAAAATATTTCACTGCATACTTTCGGACACCTTTTTTAATTGGTTTCAAATCTAAAGCGATTTCGTAAAAGCAATTTAAATGATGGAAATATCTCTAGCATTAGATAAATAAAATAATACAGATTCTAGAGACCAATATCTATTATTGTTTATCAAATAATGTCATCGAAATCTAAACTAAAAAAAAAATTAAACCGAAAACCAATAAAATACCAAGAATTCAAAATGAAGTGTGTGTGCGCGCGATATCGACTATATTTTGTTTCTTCTTGGGCTTAGAAAGTTAAAACTTTGATCTTTCATTCCGATTCCGGGTTGGATTTGGGTTGGGTCTTGGAATAATATTTGTATATTATTATTTATTGTTGAAAATAATATTACAACGGTCACATCTTGCAAGCAAACTAGGGACCTTAAATATTTCACTGCATACTTTCGGACACCTTTTTTAATTGTTTTCAAATCGACACAAATTTCTGAAAAGCAATTTAAATGATGGAAATTATCTCTAACATTAAATTAATAAAATAATACAGGTTTGAAAGATTAATATCTAGTAAAAGATATATAAAACCTGACATGTTATCGAAATTCAAACTCAAATCCAGGTAGGCCATGGGGTTTATACGTCACTTTTTTGGCTTCTTTCGAAATGCTAGCTGTGCTTAAGGCTCATTCCGCATTCATCCTTTGTGGAGTCAACACACACAAGTTAATTAGTTTTATTTTAATTACTGGAATCTTGTTCTTTTTTATTTAATTTACTTTTCGTTATTATTTATTATTTTTAACTCTTTTGTGAAATGCGTTTGGTAATTAAGGAGCAGCGTAGCAAACTCGCCTTCATCCTTCGTGGAGACAAGAACGCAAGTTAGTTAGTTTTATTTTAATTATTGAAATCTTGTTCTTTCTTATTTAATTTACTTATGGTTATTATGTATACTTGTTCTTGGGTTTAGGAGGTGGGCACCTTACCATTTTAGTATTGTGTATTTTGTATTCTTTGATTTTTATTTATTTCTTCTGTGAAATGCCTTTGGTAATTAAAGGATATCGAAGAACGTTGGATATACAGTCTATTAAGGACATGCTGATTTATAGTATATTTTTAATTATTTGTCTTTATTTAGCTCTTCTGTGAAATGCGTTTGGCAATAAAAGAAGAACGGATCCAAGTTGATTACAGTCTAATGTATGATCTGACATTTTATTTCGATTACATAGATGTATAATTTTTTTTTTTATATTTAACTCTTCCATAAATTGCGTTTGGTAATAAAAGGACATCAAAGCAAGCTATAACGTAAAAAAAATCACGAAAATGCCGCCTTGCGTGGTATTAAAAAGGCTTTCATCTAAAACAGGGATGGGCACCGTATGTCGCGCTCGGAGCCTGTATCAAAAGCCACCCTTACATTAATGAGCCATAAAGAATATGTGAGCAAATCAAAACGCAAGACTAATCCCTAGAATAAAGTGATTATTCCTGACATTCTGTAGCCTTTGCCTTGGCTACTTCTCGCACGAGGGACCTCGGGCAGCTGCAAGATTCACCAAGCTCCCAACCTTATTTCCAGGGTCATTAGTTAATCGAGGCAAAAATAGTCTTTTAAATATTTTTTAATGAAATCGTTTGGAAAATTGTAGCCTAGGATTGCTTAAAGACTAGGAGGACTCGGGCAGCGCTTAGAACTTGCGACGCTTGAGCAGCTCCGGCCGCCAGTTGACCGGATGCGACTCCTCGCTGGCCTCGTCGTCCTCCTTGTACACCTTGATGGTCTTGTCCGCCTCGGCGGTGATAAGTCGCGTGCCCGACTGATCAAAGCACATGGCAAAGATGCCCGCCTCGCTGTCCATGGAGCCGGGCTGGACGGGTGCCTGGAAGCGCTGGAAGTTGTAGCCGGTTCGCCAGTCCCAGAAGAACATGGTGCCGTTGTCGCCGCCCGACACAAGCACCCCGTCATTGTTGGCTGCCATGCAATTGACGATGGCCGTGTGGCCGGAGATGTTCTGGACAAAGTTGCCCTCTGGGCAGCGCCACTGCTTAATGTTGTCCGGCGAGGCGGAGGCGAACATGTACAGCGACGGATGCAGCACCACGCTGCGCACGGACTTTTTGTGGTTGGTCAGCGTGCAGACGCTCTTGCCGGCGGCCAGATCCCATAGACGGACCGTCGAGTCGTGGGAGCCGGTGATGATTTGCGGATTCGTCGCCTGCGCCACCACGCTGGCCACCGTGTTCGTGTGCCCCGTCAGCGTGTGAACGTTCGCCTTGGTCCGCATGTCCCAGATGCGCGCCGTCGAGTCGCGGCCGGAGGTGGCCAGCACATCGATGGTGGGGTGCAGGGCCAGCGAGTAGACGGCAGACAAGTGGCCGTGATAATGGCGGATCACCTTGTTGTACTCGAGGTCCCAGCACTTGACCTGCCGGTCCTCGCCGCAGCTGAACAGATACGGATGCTTCGTGCTGACGGCCACTCCGCGCACGGTGCTCACGTGGCCGGTGAGCGAGAGCTTCAGCTTGCCGCTGGCCAGGTCCCAGATCTTGATCACGCGATCGCCGGCGCCGGTGGCGAACCACTCGTTGCCCGGCTCCACGGCTATGCAGCGCACCCAGCCCAAATGGCCGGATATGACGCGCGAGAGCTTCCACGGCGCATGCCACTTGGGCTTCGGGATGGTTGGTGCCTTCTTCGGTATCAGCTGCAGGTTGCTGGTGCCTCCATTGTCCGCTGCTCCGTTGTTGGGCAGAGAGGCGCGCACCAGGGATGTCTGACTGCCGGCGACCAGCGGTGCTCCTGTCTTATCCGTCGTTCTGCCAGTGTAGGTGACCACGGCAGAGGAATCGGCACTGCCATCGGTAATGGCCAGCGGCTTGTCGCCCGAAACCGCTGCTCCTGCTCCTCTCCTGGCCTCGCCTATCTTTGCCGCCTTGTCCAGCACCAGTCCATAGCTGTCCTTGGCCTTGATGGAGCGTCGCAGCTTCTCTCTGTAACCAAATAAACCCAAGGATTAGACCCCCAGCATTTTCATCACGAATTCCAAGTACTTACAGCCGGTCGTCGATCTCGGGGAGGTTTCCCTGGTTGGACACGAACAGGTCGTGGGTGCGCTTCAGGGAGCGGAATATCAGTGTGTGCACACTGTGTTTTTGCACATCCTCCATGGCGTCTTGGTCCTCTTTATTTGTTTATTTGCCAAAATACAGCTAAATATAAAAAATGCGGCTTTTCAGCTGGCTTCACAATAGCCATTCACAGTGGACCGGTGGCACTGTTGTATCGGTTATCGATACTTCCTGTTCGCCGGAAGTTATCGAAGTAGCAAACGATGTAATCGCATCGCATTCTACATTTCGATAATAAACAATCTGAATGTTTATAATACTTTAAGTAGCCGTAATTACTTAATATGAACTTAATTTATCTAATTAAAAACAAAAACTCGAACTGTACACATAAAGCTGATTTTAGATGAAGCTTCTGACAACACCAATAATTTTTTACGGTTTTATTTTGATAAATCTCTATTTTAGGACATAAAAGGTTACTAAGACTGGTTTCAGCGCAAATAACTAGGATTTATTCCAAGTCAGGATAGTAAATTTGGCAAGCAAGCATTTATAACTCAAAGAATGGCTCCCAGAAGTCCTTAAGAAAAGTCCTGGACACCCAAAAACGTCCCTTAACCCTTAACAGAAATACATATAAAAAAGAAAACAAATGGCAAGTCCTTTTTGAAGCACATTTCTGTTTTTGTTTTGTGTTTGTTTTTTCTTTATTAATTAGTTTGCGGGGACCGGAGATCCAGATGCAGCGTTACTCGACGACAGAGATGAGGACGTGGGAGACACGGATGCTGGCGAGGTGCTGGCCGTAGCACCGCCTTCTGGGACCGGCGATGGTCTCGTGTTGAAGAACTGTTTAATCTGACAATGGGATATAGAATAAAGCATGATTAGTTGGGTTTCAGGATGCACAATAGCTCACAACACGACTGTCATAGACCTTAGAACAGATGGAAATAATAACAATTAGTGTTTATAGCTTATAGCAGTTCGGTAATAGGTACAAATAGTGTTTATAAGCTTGGATTTATATTACTTATCTTTCTCCCTGATAATATCTTACAAAGTTCATTGAACTTAAAGATACGGAAAGTAAAGAAGCTGTATTTAGAGCACCTAGATGGGTCATCTTTCTTGGATTGAATAAATTCGGGACTCAAAATGTAAATTTCTTGAAGTTTAGTATAAAAGGACACGACGTTGATTTGTTACACAATGGTCACACTTGACTGATTCCGTTATTTTTGTCGTTACTCTTCTCTCACTGGAATAACGGTTGAACCGAAGGAAAAATAACTGTTATTCTTGGAGGATTTAACCCTTATAAAGTGACAAGGGACCAATTTGTACTGTAGCAAGGCTTCTCATAATATTTAATAAACAAGCCAAGTAAACAGTATTTCGGGCTTCTCAGATATAACTCTTTAGTTTATCCATGGATCACTTGATCTGAATTAGTGAATACTAATTACTAATTATGTAATATACCAAAAATGTTGAAAAACAAACAAATAATTACTTATTGTTTGTATGCAAGCATGGTTTTAATAAATTTCGCAGTTGGATTCGGTTCATATTTTACTTTCTTTAGCAAATAATACTTCTCATCGAGTTTTTCAAAGCCTGATATTCATTGCACACTACGACAGTCCTGTTCTGAGTGAAGATTTTTGGAAGAGTTTCTTACAATCCGTTTAATGTAATTGCATGACGTTTCGTTGTTCGAGCTGGACACTACATTGTCCACTCGATACGGCGGCGAGATGGTGACTTCATTCAGTATTTGTATGTTGAGTCCCTGCCAGGAGACCTCATTGTACTGCAAAAAGAGGGAACACACAATCGAGTTATAACTCCAAGTACGCAGAAAGTAAGACGTGGTCGCGTACCCCGTATTGTTTGGCTATCGCTCTATAAAGCTCCTGCGCCTCTGGACTGACATCGGCGTTCTTGGACTTCAGGTAGTCCTGCCTCCGCTCCACTGTTTTCCTAAGGCGCATTTTCACCTGGTGACAAAGTCAAGGGTCAAGGATTAGGAGTAAACACCCCACGGAGACTACAGCAGCCTAGACGCCACTACCTTACCTGTTCCAGGTTTAGCTTCTGCGGATCGTCGAAGTTGCCGTTGCACTCCTTGACGACCTGCACGTTGCTGCACAGGGAGAGGTTCATCGCGTAGATATCACTCAGCTCCTCCGTGGACTTGGACCGGCATTCTAGAGAGGATTTAGCAAGGGGGAAGATGTACGGAGAACCACTGGCAGTAGCAGTGTATGTGTGTGTGTGTGTGTGTATTATATAAAACAGGGAAAAACGGGGGACTTTCACTTTGATTCAAGTGGTTTTTTTTTTCGTTTTGCAAAAAGGATACTCAGGATAAGCATCTTTGTGTTGTGATCGAAGGCCAGCACCTCGCCCTCCACCTCCTCGTTAAAACAGGTCGTACAGACCACTGTGGATCCGATGCTGAAGCAGTCGTTCACCGCATTCACTGCGCTCCCAGCGGCAGCGGCCATCTTTAATTGTCCGAACCGACGGATTGGGGATGGACCCACTGGAGAACTGGAGGTTGGATAAGGCAACTGAACTGATTGCCTCGCTGTATTCTGGTTGCTGGGAAGCGCTCGAGCTTGTTTACACACGGTTGCGTTGCACAAACAAACAAACAAAAGAAAGTCAAATCAAAAGAGCAAATAAAACGACAGTTGCGTTGCTGCTGCAGTGTGCTGTGCTGGCAGGCCACTTGGCTAGCAAACTTCTGGACAGGATTCCCGGTTTCGGTCCTTTGCCGCTTCACCGCTTTTCTTCTTCCTTGCTTCCTTCTGTCTTCTTTCGCTCGCTCGCTTTCACGCGCTGCTCCCGCCGCTGTTGTTGTATGTGTAGCGTAGCGTAAATGTCGCTTCCTGGAACGTCGTTGGTTGCCGCTAATCTGCGGTAACTGCTGCGCTGCGGGTGGAGTTTACACGTGCGTTGGCCAAAGATTCGCGATGCGGTTGCTGCGCTGGCTTACGGCGGTTGGCCTAATTCGCTTATTGCGGTTCTCGGTTATGGAAAAGTTGAAAAAATATGCGAAAAATTTATTGGTCAACACACGAAACAACAGCCGAAAGAGAACAGCAAAAAACGCAGTGTTGCACCTGAGCTGTCAAATCATCGACAGTACTATCGATATTATCGATGGTTTGGCTCTAGCAATTTCATAAAAAATAAACAAATTTCGCCAGGCTACGCTCTAGGGCCACCCTCTGTAAACTATTCAGGACACTGAGACTAGGAGAAACACCCGGAACCTAAAGCAGTGGCACTGCGACCAAAAGCTTTGCCTTGCCAAAACCCTTGCAAAGTTGAGTCCACCGCGCTTTGATCTAGCCTGGACTCGCTAGTTGCTAGTTGCGGCGCGTCCACCTCGAAATCATTAATAAAGACATATAAATAAACAGATAAATTGTAAATTTATCTATAAGAAAGCGCTTCGCCCACTTTCTCCTTGAAATTCCCGCTTGCAGAAATGCAGAGTCGTATTGAAACAAAGCTATCGAATCTAATCTCCATCAACGACTTTCTTTTCCATAAGAAGTACCTGAGCTAGAAAGAGACGGGAAAAGTCGATCAACACTATTGTTATTCAGTATTTTGCACGTATTTATATGGTATTCTTTGAAACTGAAATAGTATATAATGGTATTTATTACTAGACCAGGTTGTGCTTTTATCGGAATCGGTGCGGTCACACTGGTTGAGGAAAACGTGTGATAAAGGTGCGTGACTTTTGGGCGTCAAATTTTCCGCATATTCGCTGATTTTGCGCATTTCTCCCGCAGCATCAATAGCAAGGAATCATGTCTGGACGCGAGGGCGGTAAGAAGAAGCCTCTGAAGGCGCCAAAGAAGGACTCCAAGGAGATGGACGATGACGAGGTGGCCTTCAAGCAAAAGCAGAAGGAGCAGCAGAAGGCGTTGGAGGCAGCCAAGGCGAATGCATCCAAAAAGGGACCGCTAGTCGGTGGCGGCATCAAGAAGTCAGGCAAGAAGTGATAAAAGATCCCCGCTCGCCCGCATCGCGGATCACGGAGGTTGCAGCAGGATCCTGGATGCCGCATTTTCACATCCAAACACACACAGAAAACAACAACACACCATGTGCCGCCGACAGTCTTTGTCTTCTTGTGGACCAATATTGCTCGTGTAGCCCGTTGGAAAGCACTTCTTTTTATACTTACGATTACCATTAAATAGAGCATTGTACGTCAGATAGAGATTTATTGTACTCCGCGTCTCTGGCGGAGGTTTTTACGGTGGAGAGTAAGTACTTGATCGGCTAGGCGCGCGGAAAGCTGGCCTGCGTTCCTGGCAGCTGGACGGATTGCGAGGCCACGGCACAGGCGGCGGCTACATGCTCCGCCAGCTGACCCTTTGGATTCCGTGCAATGTTGTGGGCCAGCGCCCCAATGAAGGCATCGCCGGCTCCCGTGGTGTCCACCACCTTTTCCGGTGCCACCTTGGGTGCAGGCACGTGCTGATAGCCGCCCAGGGACATCTTGGAGTCGCCCAGGACAGCGCCCAGTTTGCCCAGAGTGATGATCACCGTGTTGGCACCCATATCGATCAGCTTCCGAACGGCCTCCTGGGCTTCTCTGCGGGGGATAGGGACCAGGATTAGAACCAGTGTAGCTCACGGAACAGAGAGTAACTTACTCTACAGAGTCAATGCTGGGCATTCCAGTCATCAGCGCCGCCTCGCTCTCGTTCACACAGAAGATGCTGGCCAGCTGGAGCAGCACCCGAGGCGTATCCTCCATGGCAGGGGCTGCATTCAAAATGGAAACGCCTCGGAAGGCCTTGAGGGCGGTCTCCGTGGCCTGCACGGGCGTCTCCAGCTGACACACCAGCACCTTGGCCTCATCGAAGAGCGACTGGGCCCTGGCCACATCGCTGGAACTGAGAGAATTGTTTGCTCCCACAACAATAATAATGTTGTTCTCGCCGCCATCGGACACGGCTATTTGGGCCACGCCCGTCGTCTGGCCATCCAGCTGCTGGACGTGCTCCACATTGACACCCTCGGCGACAAGCTGGCGCAGGTAGTCGCCACCGAAGCTGTCCGCTCCCAGCTTGGCCACCAGAGCTGTGCGGGATCCCTGGCGGGCAGCGGCCACGCACTGGTTGGCGCCCTTGCCGCCGTAACCGGTCTGGAAGCTGTTGCCGTGAAGCGTTTCCCCGGGTTTTGGCAGGCGTGGCGTGTAGCTGCAACGGGAATGGGATAAGGATAAAAATGAGGATTGCAAAACCATACGACTCACCATATGAAATCTATTATGGCCGAGCCAAAGACCAGCACATCGATGGTTTCAGCCATGATTCCCGCCGTGTTTTTTGTTGGTTGCAAATGCAAGTGAACTTCTCCGGCTGGCAAGGTGACGAAGTGATTGAGTGCTCCGCCTTATCGCCCACAAGAGAGCGAGAGATTATGTGACCCAAGTGAAGGACAGGGGCAAGGGCACTGCCGGGGCTACGGCGGAGGAGGAGCGTTTATCAGCTATAGCTGCTGGCCCACACGGTGTCCATTCAAGAGCTGCGAGCGGGGAGCGGGGAAATGGCAAGTTTAAAATTAATTTATGGCTAGAAAGGGGATCTCTAAAAATACTAGAAAATACCGTTTCTAGAGAACAATAATGGCCTAACGCTAGATGGTGCAAGGTAAATTTTAATTTTAATTCTTTTTAATTTAATTTATAAATAATAAAAAATATATATACGTGGATAAACTTATAAATAATTTATTTATTTATAGATACAATAAAAGCAAAAATATATTGCTACCAACAAAACAAATAACATGTTTTTAAATTGTATTAAAAAGAAATAAAGCGTATTTAAAATATAATTAATACAAATATTTTAGGAAATACATATTCAAGACTACAAAATGAACTTAAATATTAATAATTAACTATAATATTTACAAATCTCTATGCAGAAACCCCCGAAACAGAAAGGGAAAGCGCAGCATTTCTAACAACCACCAAGGATTCCGAGATAAATCATAATGTTTATTATTAAATATACATATTACAAATAGAACGATTTTGGCTGGCCGTGATACACAATAAAATACCAAATAATTTATAGCCTAAAGAGGGGAATACATACGATTTTGATTTTGGAATTTCAATTTAAGATTTGGAACTGGAATTTGGGTCTGGGGAGAGCTCGGGAGTTCGGGATATAACATTTCCGCGTTCCTTTCCAGGGTGTATAATCAGCATTACAAGACATACATTGAGCTCGTGGCCCTCCTACCGATTTACAATTATTTAAATATAGCCTAAAAGTAGCGCTTCCTATTGCTGCTGCATCCTATCTTCGGGGATCGCGTGGCCTGACTCCACATCCCCATAGCTGTACTTGACTTCTTCCTCGATTCCTGGATTATCCTGCTTAGACTCTATATTGCGACTCGTATCGGATGGAGAGGAGTAGGAGTGTGAGATAACATGGAAGGGGACTGACTGACTGACTGCATGCTAGATGCCTGCCCGCTCCAGGGCACTTAGCTGGGTACCCAGACGCTCCTCCTTGGCCTTGCGCTCGGCGCTGATCTTCTTGGAGCTCTGGTATGTGTTGAGGAACGTCTGCACATCGATCTTGCCATTCAGAAAGTGCTCCACATGCCGATCACAGTCGGCATCGGCATTGGAGGCGGCAATCTGAAGGAGTTCCTGCAGGGATAAGGTGGTTAAAGCCAGGCATTAGTGTTTATATTTAAAGAAGTACATATATCTGAACCCTGTCCCCTATTCCTTTCATGGATAGTGATTTTATCAACTGAAATTCGAATACTTTCATAAGGGGACAGTCAGGTCGTGACTCATCCCTCGCATTACATAGCAATTTCTTAGAGGAACTCACCCTTATGTGCTGGGGTGCATATTCCTCTGACTTTTTCAAGTACTTCTTGTTCAGCTGGTCGCACTTCTCGCCCAGAGTCTTCAAGGCAGTGTAATCGTCGCTCAGGCGACGCTTCAGCTCCACCAAATGGGTGCCCTTGGTCTCGTTCTCCCCTGAAAGTGAGGATATGGGATTAGGGACTGCGACTCTCCATTGCTCTGCAATACTCACTCGAGATACTCTCCACCTGGTTCATCATCGAGTCGAGCTCCTCGTTAAGGTGCTGCACCACGGACATCTCCTCGATGAAGTCGTCGAAGAACTCGGGATCCCTGTCCAGCTGCTTCAGTTCGTCCAGTGACAGTGTCGAGAGATTGGGCATGTTGTTGCCCGCAACGCCGTCGCCTTCGTTGCCCTCCTTGTCATCGTTGGACTGTTCCAGCGGCTGTCCTTGGATGTGGCCTAGGCTATGTCCTTGTGCTTGTCCTTGTCCCTGGACGTGGTTAAGGGGATGGCCCTGCGGCGAGTGCTGGTTGGTAGGCATAATGTGATCCACTGTGTTTTCAGTTCCTAGTGCTCCAGATTAACTATAAATGTGCCGTTGTGTCACCGAGAAAAATACTATTACAAATGAAAGGCAAGAAAGGAAACGCCAGCCTGCTCTTACTCGGTTACAAATGACACGGACTGGAGAACACCCTCTGACGACCTTCTGCTAGCCTCTGGGCGGCCTCCTGGCCTGGCCTGCCTGGCAGCCTGGCCGGAAAATATCGCTGCGAAATGTGTGTGTAATTTCCTGAAGGTTCTACCCGGTCTCCGTCGCTCCTCGCCTCGTCTCCTGCTGCCCCTCGCCAACTGTCGTCGGGTGGATGCTGCTCAGGGTCTGCTTGGCTCTGGTGTTGTGTTTCCTGGTCTTCCGTTTCGGATTGGCGCAAATCGAGCGTTGGCTTGGCGGCTTTGTTTGCCCCGATCGGAGTTTCATTATCTTCTGGCGGAGCGGAGGAGAGGCAGCAACAACAATCGCCTGTTCTCACAAAGCACCGTTGAGTGTTGACTTGGTTGTCGGGCCCAGGGTTGCCAGCTCATCGGCGGGCTGAATGGTTCTTTACTCAACTCACGGTTCCAAAGCGAAGGCCGTTTAAGGGTTAAGGCAACTTTAGATTTATTTAATGCTATGTAATTATATTTATACAAGCATACATTGTTAAGCCTAATAAATAGCTAAACAAGCACTGCCTGACCTTAGCAATGATATATTAGTATCTGTACGATCTTTATTTATATGGGCTTAGTCCTAGATTGCTAGATAATTCAATTAGACTACTTTTACCTTGGCTGTTTCTAAGAATAAAAACAATTTAAAACGATTAAAAATATCAATAGAAGTTATGGAAACATTCAAAATACATTTTATTTGTGCAAAAATATTGAATTCAGTGTTTATATACAATTGTAACCATTTTAATTTTACATAAATTAATAAACCAGAAGGCTTGAATAAACAAGTACGACTGTATTTATTATATTTAATTAAAATAAAACTCGGAGCACAGATAAAGACGTGTGCCAGTCGAAGGGTTAACTCCAGCGTTCTGATTCCATGCGTACGTTTGGCAACCCTGCTCTCACCAATCAGCTGTTCACACTCCGTTTGTTTACGGTTTGTCTCGATTCGCCTCGCATTTTTTATATAATCTTTTTAAAACAAATATAAAGTGTGTTTACTGACGATATGGCGCTGTTCGAGATGAAATGGCTGCGCCGCTGGGTGCGACGCAACACAAATCCCATTCCGGAGCACCGTGCCGAGCTGTGGAAGCGGCGCCTGAGCATTGGCTACGCGGTTTTGGCCTGGCAGGCGTTCGGCCTCGTCTGCTACATGGTCTACACCGGACGCAACGATTGGGCCAAGTTCTACGGCTACAAGTCAGAGCAGGATCTGGCCGAGTCGCCGGCGCAGCAGTTCGCCAAGCATCTCAAGGTGGAGGGCACCGGCAAGATCATCCGCTTCCAGGGATTCACCAAGGTGGAGGAGATACCCTTCGACTCCAGCGAGGTGGAGCGGGTTAAGGAGTAACCTTACCCTTAAGATGACCATCTTAGTGTATAATATTTTTTTTTCCTTGACAAATCATTTGTTAATTGCCATTAAAGCTTGTGAATAAGAAATATTTTCGTTGTTTCATTACATTTTTGCTTAGCAGAGCTCCGAACCTTCTTTTAACAAATCTCCCAACCTTTTTGCAGCAGAGCTCCCAACCTTTTCTCATCATAGCATGCACATTTTCTTGAAACCGAAATAAGTTATTTTTGACTGTTTGTATCACGGTCACACTGCGCCAAACACAAACAAAAAAAAAGAAGCGCGACGACGTTGACCGCGGATTGTGGGCGATAACAACAATAACACAAGCGTAATAAAATTGACAGCGATAATAGCGCGCCCCCTTTCGAACCCCTCGACCAGCCGCCGTGAATGCATCGGAGATCTCTTCTTCTCCGGTAAAAAAAGTTCTTGCATCTAAAAATAAAACAACAAACCAACGGCTACGACAGCGGTGGGGGCAACGCAGCAGTTGCAGCGACACAGAGGCCGCAGAGGCAGCACAACAGCATCCAATTGCAGAGGCACATTTTTTTAATTGTGACAAAAAACTAAATGAATATTAATTGCCTATCAGGCGAGGTCATCTCTCTTGTCTCTGTCGCGCTCTCTCGCTGAAGTGCACCACCCCTCGTCCGGTCCGTTCTCGCCTAGCTGCACCGTCCTCTCTCTGTGCTGCAAAATAACGGGACCTACCGTCCGACAACAACAAATGGCATTTGCAGATGGCGGCGGCCGCTCGTCTAATTGGAATTTGTGCAAAACAAAAACAAGAGAGGAACAGAAACAGAAAGAAATGTTCAAAGAGCCGCAAATAATTGCTAATTAGTTGCATTTTTCCATTGTTGCAAGGCTTCGCTTACGAATTTCTAATGTAATTAACGGGCGCGCTGCCACTGCTGCAAATGCAGCTGCAGCTGTTTGTTGTGTTGTTTTTTTTATCGTGCTTCATTCTCCTGCATTCTCGGTGGCATTAGTTTATGATCTGTGTTTTTTTTTTAGAGTTCTTGTTCTTATTCTTTTTTCTACGTCTCGTTTTTGTCTACCACAAAAAAAAAAGGCAGCAACCGAAAGTCAAATGTGCAAGTGCCACACACAAATACACACACGCGTACCAAACAGTGGAAACTAGAAGCAAAAGACAACAATAACAACAGCAGCAGCAGATGCAGCGAAAGGAAGAAGGAGAGCACGCTAGGAGTAAAGAAACAACCGTTTGATTGATTATCGCCGGGCTTCCTGCTCTTCCTTCTCCTACTCCGCTTCCTATTTTTATTTTTTGTTACCATTCCCCGCGGGACGAAGGGTGAGTAGAAAAAAAAAAAAAAAAAAAAACGAAATATTGTTGCGGTTTTCGAAAACTATTAAAAGCGCATTAATTATATAATTCCGGCGAAGTGAAACTTCCACTTTCTGCTTCTAAGCCAGCAGCCAACAGCAACAATAACAACAGCAAAAAGGCAAAAGCAAAACGTAAACCATCAACAAAGAAACTAAACTTCCAACTTCGAGTTACAAAAAAAAAAAAAAAAGGAAAGAAGCCGAAACAGAAACTGAAAACCGAAGCCACGCATAAATATTTATGCATTAAAGTCGAGCTACTTTTTTTTTAGAAACGCGAGCGGGAAAGAGTTCACATTTCGTTGTTTTCGGCGAGCGAAAATGAAACCGTTTTCTAAAAATAATTTATTTGTCGCCGGCGTTTCTATTAATGTAAAAAAAAGAAGAAGAGAGCTAGCAATAAAACCAAAGCTTTAAAAACCAACAAATTATACAATGCAACAATAACAATATAACAATATAACATATGGCAGCGAACGGCGGCGGACAGCGAACAAAGGCCGATAAACACAAACATAAACATATCAAAGGAGAGCAGCGCATAATTCGAGCGGTAAAAACGGTAAGCTGCGACGTCGACGTCAGCTGTGAATACTGCAGCCGCCAGCAGCGACTGCGCAGTGCGCTGCAGCTGAGCGAAAGATGCCTCTATGTCCGAAATTCTCTGTAATGGAATTCTGAAACCCCTAAAAAGTTATTCAAACTCAAAAAGTTAACTAATTTGCCTTAAGATTCGATTTTTATCTCGATAGGAACTCTCTTTCCTGAAAATGATTCTCGCAAATCAAAGTGGTTTTCAGTTACAGTTATTTTTCGTAAAATATCGAATGGCGATTATCAATACCGATCAACGGTGCCTTCTTTTCTTCATCATTATCAGCAATCGAAATTTCATATCTTGATTAGCATAAATATTCAAGAGTCATCATCTCTCTGATATTACACTTGCTGTAATGCGAATTATTTCTGATACGACTGTTAATATCATACATTGATATCTGCTTCCGTTTATATTAATTGCAAAATGTTATCATCGTATTTCCCAGGCCTAATTAAATGATAAGTTTATCTACTATGGGTAATTAAGGGTTTCAAATATCTTTAGGTTGCTTTATGAATGGATTGGATCTTCGGAAATATCTTTCTTCGGGGTTTATCTAATTATCTGGAGTTTCCTATTAAGTTGGCTCAGCTTTATAACTAGTTTTCATGATAGTTATAGCTTTTGCTGTTATCTTTCATGTGCCAAAACTGATATATTATTCAACTATTGATCTATTCTTCAACTTTACATGCATTTATTACAATCGACTCTCATGTTATGATAGTTAGCTGTTATTTGTAAACCGATTCTCACCGATCTGTTGCCGGCAATTATCACGGGAATGATCATCGCTTGGTAACCCGATCCCGTTCGTCATTCGCAGCCCTGATTTTTTTTTCCCACAAGCGCTCGCTCGCCGCCGATATGACCGAACCATTGGACTATAGCGTACATTTCCTTGACGCGCCAAAGCGTAACATATTCATAAAGAAACGCAAAATTCACAGAGCCACTGAAAACCAACCGCCGCCGCCCCCCCATTTCCTCTCCCCTTTTTTCACAAGTGAATGGCCGCAGGGGGAAACGCCGCCCCCTAACTCCCGAGCCACCGTCTGCCTCTCTGCAACTTCTGGTTAGCTTTGAGTGTTATTTTATTTTGTACAATTATTTTTTTGTTTTTTTTTTTTTGAATATGTCAGGAGCGAATGAATGGCCAAGTTTTTAAGTTTTAACTGGCGGCTGCCCAGTGGTTTTCTCAGGTGGCCAGCAGCAGCTGTAGTGTTGGCAAGGCAGCTAGTTAATATCAATAGCTTGGGTCTGGCTTTAAATAAATGTTTGTATTAATAAATATAATCGCTTTTTATACCCGGTACCCATAGGGTACAAGGGTTTTATAGCTTAGGCAAACCCTATAAAGTATATACATATATTCTTGATCAGCGTCAGCAGCCGAGTCGATTTAGCCATGTCCGTCTGTCCGTGTGTCCGCCCGTCTGTATAAAACAACAGATTTCAGAGACTATAAGAACTAGAGCTACCAAATTTGGTGACAACATTCGAATCTTTTGAACGCAGATCAAGTTTGCTTTAAAATTTGGTCACGCCCACTTCCGCCCTCTTAAATCATAAAAAACGTTAAAAAAGCTACATTCGTTATATTTAGCTTAAAGTAAATAAATAGAATTAACTAATAGGCTTGTGCGGACGTTTTCTGAAAATTTG
>JAEIIF010028417.1:0-12270 GCA_018874455.1 Drosophila trapezifrons
ATGATATGCTCAATGTCTGTCATTGCCATGGTTATGAATTTTCCGACATGATAACGAAACTTATCATCGGGCATCGGAGCAAACAGCCTTGAGGTGGAGGTGGAGATGGAGGTGGCCTTGTGTTTGATCAGGGACCTCGGCAGGATGTGGGGGAGCGGCGCTTGTTTGGTTTTCATTTCGCATTGATTCCGAGCTAGCCGAGGCTTTCATATTGCCAAAGCAAATTTTGCAGATGCCTCCGAGCTGGCCCTGGCCATCATCAACAGCCATCCGTTTAAATTATTAACGTATGAGTAATTTTTATGACATATAAACAAAAGTCTGAGTCGGGGCCACGGCTGACTGGCTCCTTGTTGTTGTCTCGGCCCCGGATCCTGTTTCTGCCATGTGTCACGTGTCGCCTCTCGTCTCGTCTCGTTTCGGTTCGTTTTCGGATTTTCCATTTCCCAGACGACGACGACGACGACGGCGACGGAGTCCCATGTGGCGTATTCGGGGACTTGTTTTTGTGTGCGACAAATGAGTTGTGTGTAATTAAGTTCGGGATGCTCTGGGATGCCCACAAAACGGACTCAGCATTGCCGGGGGAATTCGAGCCGAAAGCGGCACTGATAAGCTGAGTCCGACTTTAATGGCATATCCTTCATATATGTATATTATCCCTTCCCCAACTGGCAACTTTAACTAACACTTTTTTCCTTTGTTTCCTTCTCTTTCTAGGTAAGTGCCGGCCGTCTAAGAACCAAACTCAATCACTAATCACGGAACAGAGCCCCACAGCCGCAAAACTTTCGGTCAAAAGGCGGTGCCTTTAATTTGAAAACTTTGGCATATCCAAAAATGAAATCTATATGTACGAGCGAACGAATTTGGGGTGCAAAAAGTCCGCACGAAACCATGGTCCAAACAATTCGAACACTGCATTCCACGCAATGGCCAGGCCAAAAATCAAAGCATATTTTCCGGCGTGCCCGACGCAACCACTAAACTGGCCATTCAGTCGGGAGAGAGCCGGAGAGCTGGCGATCCGTAGACGGCTCCGTCCGGCTAAAAACCGAACCCAGCCCGGCGTCCGGCGACCGGCCACATAGTTTAAAAAAACTTTTTTGTTTGAAAGCGTAGAACGTGCAGCGGCGAGCAACAAAAGCAAAATCCTAAAAAAAAAAGGCAGAGTCCACTATTACATTAAAACAGAAAAATAATTGCAAAAATTTCTCACAACTTTTTCAACTTTCTCTGCGTTTTGCTAGGACTTTTTTTTTTGTTTAACCGCGCCTCTTGTTTTCTCCTTTTTTTTTTTTGCTCGGTTTTTTGTTAAACGCACTTTGAATAGCCAGCAAATTTCTGTTGCCATTTGCCATTTGCCACGCCTCAGCTGCCAACTTTAAGGCCCGCTGCTGACGTCGCTCATTACAACTAATAATGTTAATAATCATTAAAGACGGGAATTTGAAAATAATTCGGGGGCCGCTTCCCTGGGTTGCTGGGGGAGAGTGTCGTCCCAAGATTTGCTCCTCTTCTCTCTGTCTTTTTTGGCCGCCGTGTGGCACTCAAATTGCAAAAATTAAAATACTTTTCCAAACTAATTAAAATTGTGTTGCATACTTCGGGGAAGGCCGGCAGCCCGGCTCGGTCGTCCCTTTTTTCCTTGGCTCCCTAAGCCTTTGCCCTCGCCAAGGGGAAATTAGCCAGGCAGCCAAGAGCGAGGACTTCGATGTTCGACTCCGGGCATCGATTATTGTGGCTGGTTTAATGCTCCCCACTCCCGGCCGGAAAACTTTTGCCATTTTTCTCTGGTGTTTGTTTCCCTCGGGGATGATCGGGGCCAAGCTCAATTGCAAAGTCTCGTTGCTGGTTCTTAAAGGAGAGCTCGGCGAATTTAATTCCCTGCGTGAAACCCAATTATCCGTCAACTGACAACGGGCTCTCCCATCACTCGACTCGAAAGTTAAAGAAATGCCAGCGCTGTCTCCCTGCGGATTGTCGTCGCCTTTCAAGGATTACGGGGGCTACTCCTGCTCCTGTGTGTGGTGTGCTGTGGTGTGGTTTGGTGGTACTTCTCTAGGCCCGCCGGGCTGTCACACTCGCAGCATGCATTAAATTTTATGGACAGCCGGAGAGGGGACGAGGCGGAGCTGGCAGCAAACATCAAACGCGTTAAGCAACTCGAAAACTCAGCCGAGTGCATGAAATGCGTCGCTTGCCCCGCTCTAGAACGCCATTCAACACGCCACGACTTTTGCAGCCAAAGCAAATCAAAAGGAAATAATGGCGCACTGGCACGAAACGAGGGGTATCGGGAGGCTAGAGGAATCAAGGGGTATCGGGAGACGAGAGGAATCGAGGGGTATTGGGGCGATGACAGGCACACGGGGAGAAATAGGTGGAACTATAGACTGTCAGGGAGCTGTTCTGGGCTTTGAAATCCCTTGAAAAGATGTCAAAAAGTAGAACACACTTTTAAGTCAAATCAGTTGTGAGATAAATGTATAAAATATAGTTAGGTATTTTAATAAGCATTACTTGAGGTCTAAGTAGGACTCGACATGTAGTGTCAGTTATACACAGATCATTTTTGTCATCAGGTTTTCTTATACAGTACTGTTTAACCCCGCCCTAAGGGGGATCGTCAGAAAGCTTTGATGCTGATCGGAGTACAACAATTCTTAAGCGCTTATATACCACCATGTCACGGAATCCTGACTTGAGAATTGCTTGGGCATGCTTGGCGGCAACATTTTGTCTCCGCTTAATGTTTGTAGGCCACAGGGAGGAATTTTATTTCTCCATCCTCTTGTGTATTAAACTATATATATTTATTAGAAAAATTACATGCAATTTTCTTATTACAGAAATTTTAAATCATTTTAAAAGACCTTAAAGCATTTATTACAAAGTAAACATTTTATATTGATATTTAAATATATAATAATACCGAAGAAAACAAGGATTCCTTAGCAATTACCCCTCTAAATAATATTTTCTCGCAGTGCACTTGGTGGCCCATTCCCGCACAAATGCTCGATGGGTAAATGGCGCGCACGAAGTGCTCACATGCACCTGCCAGAATGCATTCGCTGCGGATTCCCTGGCGGCGGGGTGGCGGGTTGGCGGGATGGCGGGATGGTAGGATGCCTCGGCTGCTGGCTGGTTCCTGCTGCCTGAATGCTGATGCCGATGCCGGCAATTAATTAGGATTATGTGTGTCGTCTGAGCAGCGCCTAAAAGCATGCAACACATGTGAGGCGCTCGTTATGGCGGAGTGTGCTCCCTTCTCCTTGGTTTCTAGTCCGGACTTTGCACCCGTAACCGTAATGGAGCAGCTTGACTTCCGCTGCGTGACATCCATATGCAGAGCCACATCCCCATCCACAGCCATTCCTAGAGGCTGGCTAAATAGTTTGATTAAGCAAATTTATGGCTGCGCGCTCTCAGGCGCATTTAATGGCAGCTGCAGGAGGAGCAAACGCAAACAGAACCCAATCAATCATCGGAATCGCAGCTTGCATATTTTTAATGATGATGACGTCAACTCAACTGCTCATTAAAAGCCTTCCACTTGGCTGCCTCTCTCTCTGGCTCCTCTAGAAATATATATATATATATTCCTTGGTGTCTTTGGCCGCCGCTTTTGACCATCCCTAACGACTTTTTAAGTATTTACACACAATTTGGCCTGGGCAACTTTTATCGCAAAGTCTGGCCCAACATTTCTATATTTCCCCGCAGCCTTCTCACTTTTCTTTGCACTTTACGCTTCATTATCTCGGAGTTTGTCTGTGGCGAAGTGCAAGTGGCAGGACATCAGCTTGAGGTTTTGATTACCCACTCACATGTCCTGCGGCCGGTGCCCTGCACTCATTTCACATTTCCCGACAGCGGGAATGATAAGCCTGTCCGGCTGTCCGCCCCAAGATTTCCATGTCCATGTCTCCGGTAAGTTTTTCGGCAGAGCTCTAGCTCCGGTGCAGCAACGCCCCAAGGAGTGTCACCTGCACCTGACTGGCACTCCCAGTTCTCCGGGAACTTTCTGCATCTGACTCGTCTTGGCCCGCAGCAGACTTTGTGTCAGGCGGAAGAAGTCGTGAGGTGAGGTGTTGCAGCCTTTTCAAAGACCATTCTTTTGAACGAAGGAAGTCCTTAATGTCTTGTTTTGGACTCTCATCGCACTTGAGTTCACTCGGGGAAAGAAAAACCATGTCTGATTGCTTACTTCGCAGCTTTTACTGCTGCACTTGTCCGCTTTTCCGATCCGGATCTGAGAGGGAAAAGCCGGGGAAATGGCACGTGCCGGTGTCTATGCAAACAGAGCAGCGCATTTTCCCGGAATGAAGAACTAGCTTCGGTCAAATCGACAGTTGTCTGGTTTAAGGCCCTGCCCCGCCGGCGACATCAAAGTGAAAGTCACGCATTTACGTCTATTTGCCACTTTGTCTGGCATTTTTTCTCCATCACTTGCATTCGGCAGAAACTGCAAAGCCGGGAAAGTCTGGGCGCTTTTCCCCCGTTCGCCGTCTGCCCCATTGTCTGCCTCATTATGTTTTCCTTGGGCCCCCGCCGACGTCGTCATTGCTATCGTCATCGCCATCGTTTGTCGTGCTCGTCTTGGCAATATTTTTATGTAAACAAGCCAAACACAGAACAGAGCAGACAGCGCCTGGCGAAATTGGCAAATCATCGGCTAGACAACAACACAGGACCAGACGGCGGCTGCTGATACCCTTAACGAAGCGAGAGTCCTGGCTGCTTCCATTTGGCTTTGTGCAATTATGATTAATCCGACGGGGCCAAGGTCCCACCCCAAAGAGTAGTAAACACGAAGAGAAAACAGAAATCAATTGTGATTTCAAATCTCTATTTGTAGTGTCTAAAAGTATGTTCCTAAACACGATTCATCGTTTTTCCGTTGCATACTTTTAAGCTTTAAAAATTATTATATCCAAAGATATATGTTCAAAGAGAACAAATATCAATCGTGATTTGAAATCTTTTTTGGAAAAGCTTAAAAGTATACTCCTAAGCACGTTATATCGTTTTTCCGTTGCATACTTTTAAGCTCTAGAGATTATTATATCCTAAGATATTTTTTTTAAGAGAACAAATATCAATCCTGATTTGAAATCTCTTTTGGTAATGCCTAAAGGCATATTCTTAAACACTTTATCGTTTTTCCGTTGTATACTTTCAAGCTCTACAGGTTATTATATCCTAAGATATTTTTTCACTGAGAACAAAATTCAATCGTGATTTTAAATCTCTATTTGGAACGCCTAAAAGTATGTTCTTAAACCTTTTACATCGATGTTTCCTACTTGTAGGCATTCCAGATTATTATATTTAATTTTTCTATCTTCACATTTCAGAACATCCCAATTTTCTCACAAATCGATCGAAGCTATCATCACTTTGACCTTGATGAGTATTTGTAGGATAAGGATAGCGATGAGGATTTGATAATGCTGTGTTAGCCCTTTACTTCCGCTCAGCGGGATCTCGTTTTGCATAAAATGCACATTAAATTTCGTTACTGCCATGGCAGCCGTAAAGTGTGCTTTGTGTATTTCATTCGGAGCTGGCAACGCCCTGAGTAAACACTCGATCGCAGGACTCAGGCTCCGGAGCAGTCCTGGCTGGCATTCCGGCATTTGCACTGGTGCCTCGGCTTTTGCGTCTCCGTTTGTTTATTTACGCACATGCGAAGGAGGGACCCATTTCATATTCATAGAAAAATCGCAAACACATGTGCTTGGCTGAAGGTCCTTGCAGCAGGACGAAGGGAGGGAGAGAGATAGATATATGTAAACATATAGAGGTAGAAGGGAAAAAAGAGACAGGGACAGCGACAGCGGCAGCTTGGGCCGGGAGTAAATCAGCAGCTAAGTAAGTAAGATGCTTCATAAATTGCTTCAAGTGGCGCAGCTGGCTGCTGGCAGCTTTCGAGGCATAATGTCCCGAACCAAGGACTCAGGACTCAGAAGGCAGCCACCTCTGAGCCATCATGTAGGAAAAACCCCAGTCCCAGCCCAGTCCCAGGCCCATCTCCGGCTGCTGGCTTCCGCTTTAAGGCATATCATCGTGCATAAATCTAAATCAGAGCCCAAATACGAGAAATACAAATGAAAATCAGACGCATCATGATGAATCCTTCCTCCCGGCTCTCCTCTCTCCATGTGTGTGTGTGTGGCGAAATCCAGGAAAGCGTAAAATTTACGCACAAGACGCAAAGGGCCCGCAAAATATTTGAACTAAAATGTTTTTGATTTTCCATGCTTCGCCGGAAATATTTCGACAATATTTTGCCCCGATGCCGCACCCACCTCCTCCCTCAGCCCCGGCATAACTCAAACAATTGCGACAGATTTCCAAAAAGGATTTCGGTGCTGGAAGCTCAGCATTTGCCTTATTTATGTGCGAGTGGGCATAAATACACATTTTGCAGACAGTTAATAAGCGGAACGTGTTGATAATTTTTGGCCGGGTCCTCGTCTCTGGGCTTCTTGTTCGGGCTTAATTGCTTGTAACATTTAATGGAAAATTAATAAGTTGAGAAATGTGCAAAGGAAGTTCGAACAATTTCATTTGAGGTCAAACCCCCGAAAATGGGTCACTGATTTTCGGTCAGCCAAAAAATCCCTTTCATTGAATTAAGTTCTGCTTTGTGGGGATGCAGACTTAAAGGGTTCTCTAAATGATTCATGAAATATTCCTGGATTTGGTTATTAAAGGCAGGACACTTATTTGCCTTTCGCCTGCGGTGGGTTTCCACTTGAACGCCAAAAAGTATGCAAAGGCAAACATTGATGAGCTGGCCCGCAAACCTAATAATAAACCAAAGCTACAGCCTTTGGGTAATTATCAAGAGAGAGGCAGACTGGCAGGATTTTACAGGACTTGGACCAGTGCATCGATCAACACTTGGCTGCAGTCTGTTATTACATAATTGCGCCTAATGACATGCAACGAAATTACCTAAAATTCAATTTCCGCACTGCTAACCCTGGCCACAGGACACTCACACACAGGACACACAAAGGCCGAAATGGGATAATTATGCTACCGACAGTCCGACTGTCCGGCTGTCAGTCACTCGGACGCACTCGGGGCCTGCTCACTTGGCCACCTAATGGCTATTTAATTTGCAAGCCATCCTGGAGTCATTTCAATGGCCATTGCAGTGCTGGCCGAAAATTATGGCATTAAAATTGAATGATTAACCCTGGCCAAAGTTCACTTCCGTCCTGCACGATGCACCTGTTTTGCGGCCCAATTAATCACCTGACATGCAACCGTAATTAGAGCCGCATTTGATTTATGCTATTTTGCGGCAATTATTCAGAGGCGAGTCAGAGGCGAGTTGGGTGCCAAAAAAGCGATGCCACAAATTGAAAACTGTGTCAGAAGAAAACGGACCGAGGACATTGTGGATATGCGAAGAAAAACAGAACTTTTCCGGCGCCAGACATTCCACTTCTGCGATTCTCCTCTCCTTTGTGTTTTGTGCACATGATTTATTATTTTTCAGAATGAAGAAAAAAAAGAGGCGGAAAAAATCGCCATTTTCCGCCTGCTCATTTCTAATGTGCAGAATGACCCAGTGACAAATTGTGGAGCCAAGTTTTTACCAGCCAAAAACTGTGTCACACTGTCCAAAGGAGAAAGGATATTTTGGGTGGTAAAATCCCTTCATAGGACACCCCGGGAAACTCCCACTCGCGGTTTTCCTTGTGGCCTGCTTAACTGGACACTTGTCGACCGAAATTTATGTGGATTCTCCAGTGAGATTTATGTCGGCAGGGGTTGGGTTTTGGTCTGGGGCGTGGCCCGGCTTAATATCGATAAATTATTGACACAATTTGCCAAAGACGCTGCCTCGGACCATAAATTAAATATGCGTTCAACCCACTCCCTGTCCTAATGAACTTCAAAGTCACCGCTTTCTATGGCTCCGCCGAATCTATAATGAACCGGGGCGAATTTTCGCATTTTTTGACGGTTTTCATAAATCATTTTGACATGCCTCGTTAAAAATCAATTTCCAGGCCGAATCAAAAATTCATCTGTACATTTCGCAATTTTTCCCCGAACTTTTCATCGCGTAATTTGAATGCAAATACGTTTGACGTCATTATTGAGAGCTCTGGCAGCCATTTAATCATGTTCTCCGCAGCTCTGGAGCTCAGCAGCCCAGCAGAAATATATGCAGATCCATTCGCCCCCATTTTCCCCGCTTTTCCACGGTTTCCTTTGCCGCAGTAATTTCTTTTGGCTTTTGAGCGCGGAATGCAAATGCCAAACAAAAGTAGTTTAGAAATTTTGCGGCTCGTCCGAGGGATGTTTTTCCCCAATACCATACCTTCTGTGGTTTCCGAGTGAGGACGGAGCCAAGGAGCCGGGAGCCGGGATCCGGGATCCAGAATCCGTCGACATGACATTAAAATTCAATATGTTAATGAGCAACGGTGGCCAGGTGTTGGGTGGTTCCACTCCCGAAGGACCTGGCCGGCGCAAGGTCAGACAAAAAGTTCGCTAAGCTGTCGGGGAATATTTAAATTTGTTGCTGGCACTCGCTTGCTGCTCTTCGATTGCTTGAATAATAAGATAACGATTCCGACTTCCAACTTCCAACTGGGGACTCTGTCCATGTAAATGCCGGAGCCTTCGGTTGCCCATCGGAATACACGATTTTTTTCGCATGCAAATGCGTACAGCTTGCCTTTGCCCCGCTTGTGGTAATTAAATTTATTCCACAATTATGCGAACTCTATTGGCTTATTTAGCATTTTATTCTATATCAATTTACCTTATTTTTTCCACATTGACACATCTGCAAATCAATGCGTGCCGGCTAATTGCCATTTCCAGTTCATTGGCATCTAATATGCTTAATTAACAAGCGGCATAAATTAAGGCGAGCCAAGCAATGGCCAATCAAAAAGGCATAATCACTATATGCTGGAACTATAATTGAGTTATCAACAAGTTTGTGACAAAAAATTAATGAAAACTATGAATATATTTGCTTCATTGGCAGATATTCCTAGTCATCTTTTGAGGAAAACTATTAATTGAGCCATAAAGGATCACAAAACACATTTTAAATTATTTGTGGGCGACTTGAACAGGGCAAAAACTACTACAAATACCAACAGCCATAAACAGTTTAACAAGCTCATCCCCACCATCCTCTGCTATCTGCTCTTATTACCATAAAACAAATAGTTGAGGAATAGCTGAAAAAATAAAAATAAAATAAAAGCAGGGAAAACATTTGTCAGAACGCAAAAAGTGGCACTAAATAAAATAAAGCGGACAACAAAAGTGGGAATCGAACCGCATCGAGACGACTGTAAAAAGTGCAATCGCTTTGAAATGCCTTTTCCAACTCGGAAAACTCGGCTGGCAAGCTCGGTGGGGAGGAAATGGCCTTTGGCGGAAATCCGTTTAATTTGCAAAATGCCAACAATGCCGGCGCAATAAATGTGACAAAAGCAGAGTCAAAGCGGCAAAGACCCACAAAAAATTGCGGAATCAGCATAGGATGATGGCAAACTCCAGTGGCATGCCTCGAATTAAAGCATTCCAGCGTATTTAGGTTGCATGTATAAATCATGAAATTGCCATTTTTTTCCCAACTGTTTGCCTTGTCAACAGGCAGTGAGCAATAAAGTATTATTACCGCGGAAGTGTCTAATATTTTTCCAATTTTTAAGCCAATAAGCATGTTCAATTAATATCCTTTCATTGAAAATGTTTTATTTTATTGTCTTATTTTTGTAAGGCAGTTTATGTATTAAAGTTAATTTTATCCATTATATTTTTAAGCTATGTAGAATACCGAACAACGTTTTTTGTAATCAAAGTAATGTCCTTGTTTTCCTTTAAAGATACACGCCATAGAACTGAAGCTAAACTCCATTATAATCCAGGAAATTGAACCTTCATGTTGAAAGCTCAATCCTTCCCCTGTAAGATATATATTTAATTGTCAGCTTTGGAAAAGTGGAACGGCGGAAAAGTCATTGAACGCTGTTCGAGCATTATTCATCTATAAATAAAAAATCGGCGCAATGCCTCTGGTTTTTGCAAGCTGTCGGGGATTTTAATGGCGACCACTACAATAGCAGTGGGAGGTGGAACCGGCCACGCCCGCGACACTGAGAGAAAACGTACTGGAAAAGGGACTGCGGGTGGGCAGGCAGACACAGACAGACAGGGACTGTTGTTTGCCCGCCCAGCGTTGCATCTTGTTTAATTTGTATGCCCACACAGACGGACAATGCACATGCATAATATTTTATACGAGTTTCCCCCGCTTTTCCAGTATTTTCCTTATTTTTTCTCCGCGCTTGCGACAGTCGTTGGGCGACATTTTCATGTTGTGTCTGCCGTGTTGTTATTCCGGTGATTGTTCGCCGCTGCGTGTAGTTCCTTTTATTGTTATATAAATAAGCTATAAATTTCGTCCGGGGAAAGCAGTGCCCGCTCACACACTCTGGGACAGACAGGGGATATTTATAGAAAATTGTAATATTTTTTATGTCTGCGTTGCAATGCCAGACATCGTTCGGCAATGCAAATTGAATGGAATCGAGGGACAGATTTAAAGTTTCAATATTTTAACCGGACTTTGCCGATTTTCGCTAAGCCTTTGTGCTCCTAATTTGATCATTTCCGCCCAGACGGGCATAAATCAAGGCGGGATAAGCCGGGGTCTGATTCCTGACAACCCAACCTGTGGGCGCTGGTCGTTAAGTCCGGAAAATCCTCATATTAAATGCTCGGGCTGCTTGTGCAACTCAATTTTATGCTCAATGGCAACCGCCCGTTCCCCGGAACTCCGGAACTAATCCTTTGTGTGTATCTCCTGCAAAGGACACACCATCCCTCCCTCACCTGACCGTGCATTACGTAAGCAACACGTGGCCACCCCTGGCCCTTGCCTCGTTTCCCCCTTTTCGGAGCTGCGCTAATGAAGGTAATTTCGCACATTTCGCTTTTCTCCGATTTCCCCGCTTTCCCTTTCAACTTTTCAATGTCACTGGCTGACAGCAATTTGCATGGCTCCGGCCAGGAAGGGCTGGAGTTCATTTGTTGGCTTTGACAGTTTTCTAATTGCATGTGTGGCAGGCGCTCGTGGAAAACTCCCGAAAAATAAATAAGGCACTGCGACACACGTGTCCCATTCCCCCCAGATATGCAGTTTCCCATCGATATAAGCCAGCTTTCGCAAATGCCAGAATATACGTTACAATAAATCCTCATTATGCACTGTGCAAACTAATTAAATTCCGTTCCTGGTTATTAATTTAATTTTTACTGCTGTGTTTATTCCCTTACTTTTCCTTTTATTTAATTGTGGTCATGTATTTTTTAACAAGCCAGTAATTTTTGGCGCATTACTTAATGTAAATCAACCCAGAGGTATTATAAATAAGCCCCATTCCGCAGTCGGCAGTCAAAAGTAAATCCCATTATTTAAATCCTTTTTTTTTGTAGCCCGTCAATGATAGTTTCGTTGGCATTTAAATTGTATGATTTCCCTGTACAAAGCAGAGGAAATAAATGTTGTTAACGAGGCTTGCATGAAAATAAAAATATACAATATTAGTTACGTTTATATTGCTCTAAATAATTCAAATAAAATCGAATAAATTCAGGAGGAAAGAAGTAAGTCCCGGAAAAATAATGCTTTTAAAGAGGTATCTCACAGTCGCCACACTTTCTTGTAGTTGTCTTATTTTTTTATTGCTTAGCAATATGCAAATATATTTATTCTCCTCGTTTTTTTAAGCTGCGTTCGTTCATGTTAATTTGCTGCTATTGTTTATGTCTGTGTGCGGAATATTTTTGCCGGCAAATTGAAATATATGTCAATGCAAAGCTTTTTTTATGCATATTGCCGCCTTGTTTACCCTCTTATTTTCTCCTTCCGCCGCCGAACAACCGCAGCTTTATTGCATAAATGTGGCGATTTAATTAATATGCTTAATGAGTTGCAATTAAACACACATAAAAAGCAGAGAAGAAAACACTGCCGGAGCTGGGAATGGAGTCGAGGCAAAGCAAACAAAGAAAATTAGCAAAAATTTGTAGCAAATTAAGAGAGTAAACAAACAATGGGCAAAAACATGAATTGAATCAGATCAAAGAGGGGCAAACAGGGATGTTAATTAAATTAAAGTGAATTTAAATAGCCCGGGGCCGAATAAATATACACTAGTCGGCATAATTATTTTGACAAAAAACAAATGGTGCAGTTTTTTATGTAAC
>JAEIIF010028498.1:0-10361 GCA_018874455.1 Drosophila trapezifrons
TTCTATTTAAACCTCTGTCATTTCCTCGGTAAAAGCAGATTTCGACATTTTTCCGTCTGTTGTTTACCTTTTACGCCAGTGTGACCGTTGTCACATTACGAAAAAAATCTCTCTTTCAAGGTTCTTATGAAGCCTCTAATTAATAAAAACTTGTGCCTTGTGTCATATCACCATTACATTTTTTCTCAGTGCAACCAAGCCGAATGATGTTTAGAAAACTTGAAATGGGCGGCAGATAAAAATGTAGCGCAAAAACGCAGAAGGCAGGCGGAGGACAACACGAGCGCCAGCCCCAAACACCCCGGCACCCACTAATAACACCACCCCCTCCCTCCCCCTGCCTGCACCCCCTACTTACTCCCTGGTTCCTTGTTCGAACATGTTTAATGGCGTTATTTATGCGGGCTCTTTGCCGAAAGAGGGGCAGGAATTGGTGGGTGAGTGGGTGTGCCAGAGACCGTGTAATTTGTTAAAAAAACGAGAGGGAGAGTAAAGGGAATTATATGGCACTTGAACCTGAAAATTATTTACTCATGGATACACAGCGCAGAAAAAAAGAAAAACCAGAAATAAGGAAGGATCTCCCCCTGCTATAGGGGTGATAAAAAATTGCAACTATTTAATACGCGCCCTAGACATTTGTTGGTTGTTCTTTTTTTTGCCATACTTCTAATTCTGCTTCTGGTTTTTCTCCTCAAAGTGTGAGAAGTTTTTTCATTACAATGTCTGGCTAAAGTTCATATCGGGAGGCGGAAGGAGCAGGGGAAGGAGTCTGGAGGGAGTTTCGGAGCCTGTCCAGGGCTCAAGTGGCGCCCTCGCGTGCCATTTAAATGAAGCTGTTTCGCTTGTTGCTGTTGTTGTTGTGCTTTTCCCAGTTTTTCCACTTTTCCGAGTGGCAGTGGGGTCTAGTGATGGTTTTTTATTTTTCTATTTTCGTTGTCTGCGCTGTCTGGTATTTAATTTAAAATTGTTTTTTACATCCGTCTGCTTGCAGCCCCGAAAAACTTTGGCATTCATAGTTGCCATGGTAATTCGCCTTTTTTTTTGGTTGTTTTTCTTTATTTAAATTAAAATTGATATATGTATATATGGCATAGTCATATGAGCATGAAATAGGGGAACTAATTGATTTGTTGTGTTTTTTTTTGTAGCAGGAACTAAGGACTAAGCTCTTGGCTAAAAAGTGCAGGAAGGATAAGGTGAAGTTCTAAGAGGTATAATTTATTTGTATAGCTCTTTCTGGTATATAAATAAATATTTATATTTAAAAATAGGCACTAATATAAGCTGCTAAAAAACAAGTTTAAAAATTTCCCTAATTTGCCATGAAAATATATATTAATGGTAATAAAATTGCAACTATTTCTAGACTTTTTTAACTTCCTAAATAAACTTGAGTGCTATTTTTAGAGGGTATCCCCAGGCTTGGCTAAAAGCGTGAATAAACAAACTAAAGGCTAAACAAAGGCAAATACAGACAGGAAATAGAAGGAAGGAAAAAGCACTGATGAACGACTAAGCCACGTGCTGAACGCGACAATTTCGTGCCATAAACAAATTAATCGACAATTGCACAAAAAGAGAGAGCAGGAAAGAAGGGAGAGAGACACTCTAAAAGGGTAACATTGACAAAAAAAAAAGCGTACATCAAAATGGCCATAATAAATGATTAAATAAGCGTAATTATCACCTTTCCACTGAAGAAGGATCCGCCACCGCTGCCGACGGCGTTCCGTTTGGCAACATTAAAACAAATTTTATTACTTTAATTACTTTATTTACATTTCGCCAAATGGCTGACACGGAACGCCAAAGCAACGGAAGTCAACAAAAGGACAGGCCCCGGAAGAGGAAACGAAAATTACTCCATTTTTCGTAGGGGTAAGGGGCATATGCGAGTGTTCGAATGTGTGTGTTAACGTTAATGAGTGTGTGTGTGTGTTGGTAGCGATTTGCGGCTGATGAGCAGCGACATGCAAAGCCACTAAAATGGCGCGGGGGCCCAGAGTGTAACGGCACATTAACGTAGTCATAATTTAATTAAGGCTCCACTGTACAGTGTACACGCAGGCAGGCAGGCAGGAAGAATGAAGTCCTTTGTTTTCCCGCGGCTAATGACATTCGACCAAAAGGAATGACAAAGCTAATATGCCCAGGGAGAGTCTGGCAGGAAAAAGTGGGGAAATACCATAATGATCATAGGGGGGGATAATTAAGTAAGGAGTCTTTAATATATAACTAAGGTTGAGTTCAATTTTAGTTAAGTTAACCAAGAAAAAATATACGCAGAGGAATAATAACAGAAAATTTATTTTAATATTTTGTTGTTACATTTTAGTCTGCTAATTAGGTTTAAAAATTAAATAAAAATAATAATAACAGAATACCACCTTTGCAAGTATTTTAGGAACCTCCTTTTGTTTATGAGAGAAAGAAAGCCCTTAAAAAGTATTTATATTTATAATTTGGCTATAATCAACCATCCCTATTTTTTCCGCCTTTGCTAGTAAATTTTGTATAAACTTTCATGGGGTCGAGTGCATTTCAATTTTCGATAAATTTCAATTAAGGTAAAATTAATTGGCTTGCATAAAATATTTAAAGTTTTGGCAGCTTTTTAAGCCGCTCTCTGATTGGCCGGAAAAGCAAAAGGAAAGGCGGAAATGAGCTAAGCGAAAGTCCCCAAATAGCTTCGCAATCCTTTTTCCCATATGTACCCCCCCTGAAATGTTCATAGAAGGAGGAGTAAAATGGGTTTTTCGCTAAATTAGTTCCACACGCATGTAGTAAACGCGTTTTAAATGCTTTCTTAAAGACCATTAACCATTAGCCTTTGGCCAAGACTTGCAGAGATGGCAGAGATGTGTTGATGACCCAAAACAGGTGGCAGCTATTTTTGCTGCTCGGCTTTCGGTCTTTGATGTTTCCTTGATGATACCGTGGTAATTAGGGAGTAGAGAAAAAACTAGAGAGCTATGCAAAATGGTTATATAATCATTAGTTTCAGTTTGATTTGAATTTGATGGTCTGTGTCTGCCTGAAAAAATCCCACAGTCTGTGTTAGCCAAATCAATTTTAATTTGTTAATTCGAACAGCAATTAAGACTTTTCGCTGATAACAATTAGCCAGCGAGAGCATTATGTCCATCACCGCAGCCAATTTGAAATTAAATTTAATTAAATTAATTACGCTTTAACTGCGGCAATTATCAGCTGCACAAAACAATCAAATGTGAGAAGTAGCAGCCGCCGAAAATGATTTGATTTTATTATTGAAACATTTAGTGCTCGATTTCCTTTGATTGTCATCAAGTCACTTATTGATTTGGATTATATTTTTGGGGCTAAACATTTGAATTAAACATTTTAATTGCGGATCATTGCGGGATTTTCCACCGAAAACTTGACAAACAATTCGGGAATGTTCCATGAATATTTCATTCCCTCAATGTTCGCGTCAAAAAAGGTCCCTCTCTGAGGGCTGGGCGCTCTTTTGGTATTTAATTGTGCGCAATTTTCAATTAAAATTTATGAAATGATTATCGAACTTCGAATTCGACAATCCCGCCGCCACCAGCTGTGCATAATTTATGGAAATTCCGTTTCCGATTCGGGCTAAGCCTAGCCTTTTTGCTTCTTTGTTTATGGCTCTCATTTGGCATTGTTTAAATGCATAAATATTTTTGGCCACATGCAACATGCAGAGCCCCATCCCTGGGTCGCCCATTTTTCCGATGATTTTCCCTTGCTGTTTGGCAACAAAATTTTCAATTAACAATTATTTGAGCAGTGGCTGGCTTTTTGGCCGAGACCCGTGGCGGAAGGGGTACTCCTCGAGACTGATTTTGACATCTGCCAAATTGAAATGTAATTGTTTTTGTCTGTCGAAGTGGAGCGAGCCTTGGCTCAAACCCCTGTTAGGAGCCCGCCGCCTCTGGCTTCAATGCTGTTAATGATGCAGCCACAAAATGCCGTTTGCATATGCTGCCACTCCCAGGGGAGGCGCAGTCTCGCATTGCAGGGGGAAGAGCGGGCAAATTTGGAAGGGAAAGGCGGTAAAATCAGCCAAATGGTGGGGGCGGGGCAGGCGCCAACACACAGCAGACATCAAAGGCGCATGTAAAAGTCCGAAACATATTTGGAAATGGCATCGCAATGAATTGGAAATGGGAAAAGCATTTCCACACACGCGGCATGCATTCGATATTGATTGCAGGGTAAATATGCCTTTCTTTTTTCCCCGTTTTTCCTATTATTTGTTTTGCGTTTACGCGGGAATTATGGATATAGGTTTTTATTTGGGTTTTAACTTACGTTTAATTTAGGATCTATGATGGAATGTGAGCTATTGAAGCTTACCTGCAATAAAAGAATTTAGAAATGGGAGTTTAATAAGGAGATATATTATATTAAATATATAAATAAGTGTTTGGGAACCATTATACATTTTTCAGTAAAGTATCTTTATTTACTCAAGTCATGTAGTGATCATAAATGTAAAGGGTCACACTGGGCAGCGGTAGGTACGCACTTGCAGTGTGACCAGGTTTTACAGAACCATCAAACGACACAGATGGCAGCTAAGAAGTCGTAAAATAAGTCGTCGCAGTTACCCGCCATTCAATATAATTTTCCAATCATTGTTTAATCTAATATATCTAATCCTATTCTTATTAATAAATAAATCCCTTTAATACTTAAACTTTCCTTTTCAAACCCTTAAATAATATTTAGAAAAACTAAAATGCTTAAAAGACTGCATCCAATTATTTTAAAATTAATTCCCAGCCCGCTTTCACACCTTTTCTGAGCCATTTCGAGCAGCTGTGGCCTTCATGCCAGACTTCCATTTGCTCGGAGCGACCTTCTCCGCCCGAAAACAGTGCCCGGCACATGTCCTGTCATAAATCAACTCGATGTGTGTATCGTCGCCGCATAAGTGACCACACTTGATTCAACAAAAAGTGAACAAACACACCCCTCCACACACCATATGCTCCGGCCACACCTCCTCGGGCCAAAGGTTACCCTTAGCATAAGCATTTAGGGAGCAGACCAAAAATGCATTTAATTATCGCACCTAATTTCAATTAAAGTCGGAATATACGAAGGCAATTTGTAATAATTTTTCGGTTCTGGAAAAATGCTGCGAATAACTCAACTCCACTGGGGAGAATGTCGGCTTAATGGGAGTTGGCTTCCAGGTGAGTGAACATTATTCATTACCCTGAAAAACACACCCCCTCAGATAGGCGAGGTTATCCTTGTGTGGGTTCCTTGTATTATTTAAGCACATACTCCGCCTCCTCCTCTCTGGCTTTTTAAGTATTATTAATTGTCTTCCTTGTTTGTGCTCCCCCGCAGGATATGTTTTTGGGCGGAGAAAGTGACTGACTCTGAGTCCCCTTTCATCTTTGTAACATTTTGTGATAGGAATCTAATTTAGAATTCATATACGCTCAGAATTCACCTTTTACAGCTGCTGGTATTTTGTTTTTCGGGAGATATGCAAATAACTGGGAGATAAAATTGCTCAATCCCTCTATATTTATTGTAATTTCTCGCACCTCCCCAGCCTTTAGCCTGCAGCCTCTAGCCAGCCTTTCCCTTTGTATCCAAACCTATCTCTGACACCGCCCAAAAAATATGACAGAATATGGCCCGAAGGGCGGAGGAGAGACTTGAACTTTCCAATCGGAAAATGGCCAAGGAAACACAGCAAAGACCAGCGACAAAGTCGTGTCCAAAGCGGAAAAACCCCCTCGGGGCTAGGAATTACAGTAAAAAGCCAAGAAAAACAAAGCAACAGGAGAGACTGAAGACTGAAGGAAGGAAAGAAAGGTTCGTCTCAGAGCCGAGAGCAATGTGACTGCGATTTACTGGTTCAATTAGCTTGGGGAGTATGATGGCTTGATGCCCGGCTAGTTCCCTCTTTTTCTTGTATTTTTCCTTTACGCTTTTGGTATTTCTGCCCCATAGCCTCCGGCTGAAACCAGAGCTGGCTCATTGCACATAATTTGCAAAATTTATGCATGCACCGAATGGCGGTCAAGATTACTGGAAATCTTCAAGGCGATTGCTTGTCGCCTGCAGTCCATAAGTTCGAGTTTTTATTCCCTCTGCCGATGCTACCATAAATTTGGCCATCCAATGGTCACAATTAACTATCGCCGCCACGATCCGTGGTGCCCCCATCTGTCGGTGTTGTGACATCTCCTAAGTGGACACAACGTTGTGGGGCTGCCACGAATTTATGGGTTCTTTTTTGTATGAAACCGGCTGAATATCGGTGCGTTTTAGCCGATAATTTATGCCATAAGCTTTCCAATTACCCGCTGACGCATTCTCATTTAGATTACCGAGAGACCCTTTTTGTGCAGGCCCTAATGTCTTCATTATGAATAAGAGATGAAGCTTAGGAAGAGGGGATTTCTTAAATCGGGTTTAAATCTAGAGTAGAGCTTCTTTTGTGCTTAACAAAACCATTTTTCATTTTATTTATTAGCTCGACTTGAGTTCTACAATTTTAAAAAGCTTCAAAATATCTTAAGATATTTTATATTTAGTTATTACTATTATTTAAAGTAAGCTCTTCAAACCCCGCTCTCAATTTTAAAGCCATCTCTTTACCCAAGAGCTCTTAACCTCTTTCAATTGAAATGTATAAGCCCTCAAAAAGGATCCCAGTTACAAGGAGATGACTAAATTAATCCCTGTGACACCTGGAGCAACTGGCATGTCCATCTCCCGACCGAACTTAATTAGTTATGCAAAACAGTTGTGTTGGACCGACCCGGAGCGAGCTGCCTTCACGATTTGTCACACGCAATAAATTATGCAATTTCGGATGCCAAAAAACCGGGAGATAAAGTCGTTGCGTGCCATGGCTCAATCATCATCATCCGCAGAGCAGCATCCTCCCAGAGATGGAAATGGGAATGGTATGATGATGGGAACTTTTATGCTCACTTTTGCATGGTAAATGCCCACTGACAGCGGTCTCTTTCTCTGTCTCTCTATATATATAAATAAGTAAAGTTGACTTTTTATGTTGATTATAATGCTGATGAACCTGGAATTATCACATGTTGTTTGATGGACTGCAAACACGCACAATGCTAGCCTCTCTCTAGTATATATATTTATACGGCAACTAAAGTCAACGCAAGTCAAGTCGAGAGGCTGTCACTCTCTCTCTCTGTCTGTCTCTTTCGTCGAGTTGATAATCTGCCTGACACTTTGATGAAATGCTCGCCCGTCTCTTTATTTATGCTGGCATTGATAAATCGTCACAAGTGACAAACAACAGAAGTTCTGACCCCTCCGAGACCGCCCGAAAAAGAGCGTCCCCAAACGATGTTATCAACTTCGGGGCCTCTTTTCCGACTTTCCGCTGTCATTGTTCAACTTGCTCTACATACTCGGACATTGATTAATTTCATAGTTAATTTGTCAGCATTAATCAGTATTAACTTAAATGGACATCAACACGTCCCTCTGGCTTAGAAGAAGCCGTCTCTAGTCTCCCGCCTTTTTCTTCTTTCTCCTCAATTGTTTTTTCTCTCTTTTTTGTTATATTAATTAAATTTTACTTCTAGCCAAGATCAAGTTCTTTTCTTGGGATTATCTGGGGGCACGACGACATGGAGCATGTTCAACTCAATTAATTGGTGGAGATTTGAGTAGATAAACGAGTAATTAGCCGGGGGTTAAGGTACAGGAAGAGAAAGTACTTTGTAAGCTTATAATTCTCAATTGGTGCGAGCAACTAATGATACTCACTGTGTGGGGGAAGCGACAAACAATGAAATTTCCTAAGAAATAATGGTAAAATAAAGAAAATAATCCAGAAAGTACAGTCCCTTAGAACATGAATAATTGTGCCTGCATTAAAGGAAAAATCATTACCATTTGGCAACCCTGGAACCATTCTAGCCTTCGTGTTCCACCCTTACAATTTACCTTAATTAATTGTCAAAGATTTCGTCAAGATTGCCAGCTAATTAGCCTGTCAGAAAAACACGTTAAACTTACAAATTTGAAACACTCTTTTTTCGGTTCGCAGTACAGTCACAACAAAGGCCCAAAAGGCGACCACTTGGCAACCCTGCTGCCGGCAGAGTTGCTCCATTTCGCGTGTTTGCGTGCGTTTGTGTGCGTGACTCGTTTGACGCGGCGCAAAATGTTTGCCAAAGCCCAACTTACACCCGAACACACGCATCCACAGCAGGAGAGTCGTCGTCGGCGGGGCTTAAAGCACGTTTATGGGTTAAACAGAGCAGAGCAAACATTAGCGACGGCGGCAGAGTTTCCAAACTACACTCCGCTGCTAACAACTTCTCCTTTGCCTAGCCCTCCCTTTAACCCTTTTTTCACTTCCTTTTTCCCGCCACTTCCTCGCATCTCCCCCGCTCACCTGAGTGAAAAGCGGATGCGGCGAACTAATGCAACGCGCGGCGAATTCAAGTGCCGACCGTACATAACGGTAAACATGCTAAGCGGTTTTCCCGCCTGCCTTTCAAAGAGTTTTCGCGTAGGAAAGCGAGCGAGGCAAAGCGAGGCAAAGCGAGGAAAAACAACTACAAGCCAGCAGAAGGGCAGCAAAGTCAACGGTAAAAGTGTTTGCCCAAAAGCCCAAGTTGCAAAAAAAAAGAAAAGAAAACGAAGCAACCGAAGACGAAGTGGAAAAAGACGAAGACGAAGACAAGGAGGCAAACAAGGATACAAATGCAAACACTTTTAATGCACTGAAAATAATAGGTATACAAAATATAATACAAATATGAACTACATTTTCTAAGAAAATAATTTTCGCTTAACCTAAACGTTAATATATAAGGATATATGTTACTGAATTATCTTAAAATTCTATCACCTAGTTATATATTTTGATAAATAAAAATAACCGTAGGTTAAAGAAATTGAAAAAATATTTTCTTGATTAATACGTATCACATATAAAGGTCCAATATGTATATTACATTTTATACATTTGGAAAATTAACATCAATATTAAATTTAACCGGAGGTTAAAAAAATTCTTTAAATGTTCCTCTAATTATAACGATATTAACATATATTTAATTAAACCACATTCTGAGATCTTAATGTTGTTTAAAAAAAAAAAAAAAAAAAAAAAAGGATCAGTAAAAGATTAATGAATTCTCTTGAATTTCAATCATCTAGTTATATATTTTGATAAATAAAAATAACCGGAGGTTAAAGAAATGGAAAAGAAATATTATGTTGACTAAAATGTATTAATATAACGGTGCAATTAGTATATTTTGAATATCAAATGTACATACATACTTAGTAGATAAACATTAATATTGAGCTTAACCGGAGGTTAAAAAATTCTTTAAATGTTCCTCTAATTACAAGGATATTAACCTTTATTTAATTAAACAACATTCTGAGATCTTAATGTTCAGATTAAATTTAAGTTTGTATTAAATACCAATTAATGGTTTGTTTTTCTTCAGTATAGCAAGTTTGAGGCTCGTTGCTGGGATCCCCTGCCTGCCCAATTGTGGTTAACAAAACTGTCCCAACTCACTTGCTGTTTGCTACGCTTTTCAGCTTTTCACCGCCTTTTCCCTCGATTTCCCCCTATATATCTGAGCCTCCGACTCTTCTTTTGCTTATGTCGCCCTGTCCAATTGACGGCTACTTGACATTTGGCGCTGCTCCCTCGGCTTTTGTTTCCCTTTACGGTTTCTGCTGTTTGCACAGCGTGAGAGGGGCCAGACGGGGGGGTTTCGGCCAAATGGAGTAGAGTAAACACTTCCTCCTGAAAGTCTATGTACCCCGCCCGCTCCCTGCAGCCTGCAAAAATATTATTTTAGCGTGTGAAAAGTGTAAAGTGCTATAATGTTTGAAAAATATATATAACAGTTTCCCCCAGAGCACACCCATACACTAGTCCGGGGACTTGGACGTTCAACGACCGCAGTCCCGCCCACTTTTCCGCCCCTTCCACCCAGCACAGTGACGAGTTGACTTGACTTGTTAGCGAGTGAGTGGAAGTGTGTGAGTGAAAATGTTATTCCTCATTTTGTTTGATTTAAGCTGATCAAGTGTTGCACTTGCTTTTATGGCCGCCTTTCCACATTTTCATCATCTTGGTCTTCTATTGTTTACACTCCAGTTGGCTAAGTGCAAGGAACCACAGAAGAGGGGATCAACTAGAACATAAAAGCGGAAAATAATATTGGGAAGGTTTGGAGAAAGGTTCCTCTTACAGGGATTTTATAGATACAGCTATGGCTACTCCTAACTTAAGGTTCTTCACCTTATATAATAAACTCGTATGGTTCCATATAAATTCGTTCCCTTGCACACTTTCTATTTAAACCTCT
>JAEIIF010028635.1:0-16583 GCA_018874455.1 Drosophila trapezifrons
GGTTAATACTCACCTCACCCGTATCACTGAAATTCAACTCTGGTCACTGAAATTCAACTCTGGTCACGAAGTATTCCCCAAGTCCACACACTTTGGTTTCGGGAATGAAAACTAATGCGTTGTTATATCATATATGTATGTATATTAATTAAATAATTAAATTAAGTTTTGAGGGACATACATTTACATCCTAGCAAAATTATACACTAATAACTACACGTTATATATATCCGATATCGAGATGCTGAGTTATAATATTTTTTGTTTGCAAACAACTACACGAATACACACGTATCAACAGCAGCACTTTTCTATTATCTCATCTCTCGCAATCTCGTTTCGTTCTCCGGATCTGGCCAGGCAATCCGACCCGATATCCAAAGTCCAGGAGGATTGCCAGCAGAACTGGAAGCTAGAATCGGGAGTTCGATCTCTCTCTCTTATGTAGCACGACGTTATAATTATATGTATGTGTGAGAAAGTTTAGTATACAAATTGGTGTGTGCACAGTGCACCCGATGCGATGTTTCGAATTCGAATTCCTAACACCAAGCCGGTTGTGTGGGGGAGAGTGTGTAATATAGTCGGTTTGCGTGCTTCTCTACAGCTTTTAGTTCGATTTGCTTCGCTTCGCTTTGTGTTTTGTTTTGTTTGTAGCATTTATGTTGTTTCTGCTTGTTTGGATTTCGTTTTGCTTCTTGGTTTTTGTTTTTATTTATTTAATATATATTTTAAATTAAGATTACGATAAAAACCTAATTATTTATCTTGTCATTTACGCCTTAAGTAAGTTCGATATATATAAAATAAAGTGAAGCAGCAGCACTTCCAGCAAATAATACAATTAACATAAAAAAAATTACAGCAATTACAGGGGGTGTTGTTCCAGTTGTTCGTTTTCCAATCTTGTTATATATATGTATATATGCATTATGTATGTATATATATATATATATATATATATGCGCTATGTATATATTTATATATTTATATCACCTAATTTGATTTTATTTGTTAATTGTTTTCTTTTCTTTTGTGTTGTGGTTGTTGTGTGTCGTCCGTTCGAAACTTCGCTTCGATGGGAAATCGAATTCGAAACTGAAACCGAACATTCGACACAAAACACGAAAATACAAAATTCGAAACACGAAATGCAGTGCTGCCACTTACATGTGTGTGTGTGCCTTGTAACATTGCGTAAAAAAACGAAAAAAATACAGTGGAAATTTACATAATAATTAAGTATGTACAATATTGTTTTAATGTTCCATTCGTCCACATCCTTCCTCATCCTCTCATCATCATTATTATTCCTCTTTTGCTGCGTTAAATCTGCAGTTACAATTCAGTATATATAGGTAAATCGTATTGGGGCTTTACTGTGTTTGCTTGCTGTTTCTGAGTTCTGTCTGCTGCACACATTGTTGTTGTTGTTGTTGTAATATTTAGGGTATTATTAATTAGTAAGTGGTAGAATTTGTTTAAAAACTATTCATCATACACAATTTGCATCATCTCATGTAATGTTAATGTTAATTTATGCATTTATTTTCTATATATATATATATTTGTAATATACGATAAACCATAGCGTGCGTTATGCATATATGTTATGTATGTTTTAGTTACTTATTCATCCTCGCTCGCTCGCTCTCCTCTTTGTTCTCGTCTCCTGTCCGTCTGTCCATCTCCTTCGTCAGTTAGTTATTAAATTTAATACAATAAGTATGCTGTGTGCTTGAATTTCGTTTATCCTTCCTTCCTCGTTATGCATGCTCCCGTGTCTCGATAATATATAATCCGATAGATCGATCAATCAGCTTTTGTTTCCAGCTAGCTTCCTTCCTCCTCCGCTTTCTCGTATTTATCTTTAATGTTTGTTGCTTGCTTGCTGCTGCAATTGCTTAATTCTTAGTTTAGGGTTTAGTTTAGTTCCTCGTATTTACTATTTTTAGATTTGAGTGTGAAAAAATATACAGTTGTTATTGTATAGACGTCTTGCATCCCATCCTATCCCGCCCCCGTTCCAGACAGTCCCTCCTGCTTCCTGCTACCACTTTCGCTTCCCTCATGACTCTCCTCCCCTTCACGTGGCGCTACTTAAGTAAATTTACATGCTTTGATTACATCGACTCGGGACTATCATCTGCTGCACCTCGAAGCTCCCAGGATCCTCCGGCTCCAGCTCAGTCGACTGCCCCTCGGGGGGTGCGTGGCCAGTAGTAGGACGCTGGCATCATTGTCGTATACTACGCAACGGCGGTCGTCGTTCCTGCATTAGTTGGCGGCGGTGCCGCTGGCTGGGCCACCGCTGTGGCACCGGTATTCGCCGACGATGGAGGAGGCGGGGCAACCGAAGATGACGCCGCCGCCGCCGCAGCTGCAGCAGCTGCTGCTGCCGCCGCTGCACTGGCATTGCTCAGAGCAGCAGCAGCGACGGCGGCCACCTTGTTGCTCACCTGCTGCTGCTGCTGCTGCTGATCACTGGCCAACGCGGATGATGGAGCTGCTCCTCCTCCGGCCGATGTCATTGTCGACTGACCGCTGGACGCACTGCTGTGACTGTGGCTGCTGCTGTTGGTGGTGCTGTTGTTGGTCTGATTGCTGCTGACGGTGCCGCAGCTGTTGCTGTTGGTGCTGCTGTTGCTCACATCGTTGAAGGTGGCTGCCGGCGGCAGCTGTTGGCTGCTATTGCTGTTCTCGTCGTTCACCACGGCCGTCGAGGATGTCGTCGTGGCTGAGGAGGAAAGAGGCTTCGTTGTGGCGGTCTCAGCGGAACTTGCTTCCGCAACCGGAGCCTCCGATGGTTCCGATTTCACAGCAGCACTGGCTGCGGCAGCGGCAGCTAGCTTCTCGGCTCCTCCGCTAGGTTGCAGGCGCTGCAGATGATGCTGTTGCTGGCGCTGCTGGAGCAGCCGGAACTCCACCGAGTGTATGGGCCCAGTGCCGCGAGATACTTGGTAAAGCACGCGAGAGATGATCAGCGCCACCTGCTGGTCGAGGATGTGCGACATGACCAGGCCGAGTAGCCGCTGCTCCTGCTGCATAAACAGCGACCGGTTGTCCGGATGTTTGGCCAAATGGAGCAGTGTGCCGGCCGCCCGCCGCAGCATGTCCAGGCTGGTGCCCATCGAGTCGGGATTCTCGCGCAGATAGTTGATTCCGTGCTGATTGGCCACGCCCAGGGCCGTCTGCTCGGCCTGCTCGATGAAGGCCACCAGGTAGGAGATGCACGGCGATTGGAGTGCCACAGTGCGCGCCATGGCGCTATCGGCGGCGGCCAGGTAGTGGAGCAGATTCACGGAGAACTCGCGCAGCACCTGATCCTCGTTGCGGCACAAGTGTCGCGTGAGCACCGCGCACAGCTTCTCCAGGCGCGAGAATGGTGGCGTGGCAATGACCAGGTCCACATTGGCATCCGTCACGCACAGCTTGCAGAGCGCCTCGAGCGCCAGGCGCTGCGGCGACAGAGCCGTGTTGGGACCGCATGACGGGAAGGGATCCTGGCCGTGGGCACTCGGACACACGGCCCAGTGCAGCAGTCCATCGATCAGGGGGCGGGCAATGAGCTCGTCGTAGCGCGACAGCTCCAAGTGCCCGGCAATGTTGGCCATGGCCACCAGCATATTCTCCCGGATGGTGATCAGGTAATCCCACCACCATTCGCGCTCTCCCTGCAGCGAGCTGCACGAGTCGCTAAAGTCCGTATCCTCCTCGCGATCGTAGTTCCGTGTCTTGGGCGTGCGCCGCAAGTGGTCATGGTTGAGGAGTAGCAGTCGTCCCAGCACCGCCAAGAAGCGGGTGGACTTGGCCAGCACCGTCTCGTTGCCGGGCACAAAGGTCAGGTTGCGGAAGATGTTGGATAGGGCAATGCACCGGCGCGCCAGCGAATCCTGGCTCTCGTTGACCAGATGGAGTGACGCCTCGTCTCGAGTGTAGCACTCGTCCTCGTAGCTGGAGTCACGCCTCCGCTGCAGCACATGCGCGGCATCCTTGGCGGTCTTCCGAGGATCGAAACCGACGCCCGGCGGTGAGGAGGTGGAGGTGGAGGAGGAGGACGAGGACGAGGCAACGCCATTGGTCAGACGTTGCGTTTGCTGTTGCTGCGGTAATTCGATTTCCATGTCGATGGCCCGACAATCACTGTCGTTGCCCGGCTCCTTCTTCACCTCAGCGCTGGGCGGCTGCGCGAATTCCTCCTCGGCCGACAGCTTGGATTTCTTGCCCTCGGCGGGAGTTCCACAGCTGCTGTTGCTGTTGTCGCCGCTCACCAGTCGTCTCTTCTTGTTGAACGTCGTCGTCGACTGCTGCTGCTCCTCCGTGCTCATCTCCTCCTGCTTGACCTCCGTCTTCTTGGCCGATGATTTCGCCGTTTTCTTTTCAGAGCGGACGTAGCGTGCAAATGGAATGTTTACAATCTCTGACTTGAAGACGTCGATAATGCCGTCGAGGGGATCCGGTTCGGTGAATCCATAGGTCCAGGCATCGCTGCCCACGGGCTCCAGCTGTTCGTACAGGCGATTGGTGTCTATGTCCCACGCCTTCTGGCGCTCGTCCACGAAGATGTCATGATCGGCGGTCTGGATCCGCACAGGCACACCCTTCCGCGTGACCATCGTGTAGTTGGGCGTGAAGGAAAGCAGCAGTGAGCGCTCCTCTGGATTGGGCTGCACACGCACCTGGCCCAGATCGATGCCCTCATCGGCGTCTTCCTCCGAGTCGCTGCCCTTGCCACCGCCTCGATCCATGTTCTCGTAGTGCCGCCGGCGGTTGTAGCTGCTGATGCTGCGCACACATCGCGACTGTCGCTGGCCGCTGGTTCGCCGCTGCTTGTCGCACATCACGGTGCCGCTGTCCGCATCGTCATCCGCCGCCGCCGCCGCCTCCTCGGCGGAGAGCAGCTGCGAGGAAGATGGCTGCTCATCGCATTCCCGTTCGTCGAACATCTCGGCGAGATTCTTCTGGAAGTGCTCCAGCAGCAGCGTCAGCAGACCGGGCAGGTTCGAGATGCCAAAGAACTGCACCGTCGAGTCGTCGAACAAGAGAACATTAAGCACGTCCAGCGCCCAGGTGCACTCGGTCAGCAGGCCGGACCGCATGGCCATGAATATCCGCCACGGATCCACCGGGCACACGTCTGCCTTGGTTAGCCGCTTTCTTCGGTACAGCACCGGCGTGGTGGACTCGACGCTGTCGTGCGGGAAGATCAGTTCCTTCTTCACCAGCTGGGCGGCTCCGCCACCGGGCGGTCCCTGGGGTCCGTAGCCACCGCCGGGTGGCTGCTGATTGGGCGGCATCTGGTGCGGATGCTGTGGGTGCTGATGCGGATGCTGATGTGGATGCTGGTGGTGTGGATGCGGTGGCGGCTGCGGGTGCTGCTGCAACGGCTGTGGCTGCATGCCCTGGCCCGGCAGCATCGGCGGCTGTTTCTGGGCCACCATCATGCCGCTGGGTGGCACTTGCTGTCCCACCTGCGGTCCCCCCACCACCTGGGATGGTGGCGGTGGCATGGCATACGGTGGCTTCACCATTCCACCGGGACCCACCACTTGGGGCATTCCTGGCGATGGAACGCCGCCGTGGGTCGCCTGCTGCGGCGGCGGTGGCTGCTGAGCACCACCGATCGGCGGCTGCTGTTGTGGTTGCTGCTGCTGTGGCGGCATTCCAGGCATCCGCTGTGGCTGACCCGGACCGGAGGGTGGGCGCAGTGGAGAACCGGGTGGAGCAATGCCAGGTTGCGCTGGCTGCCCGGCGTTCATCTGTGCCCACTGTGGTGGCGCCTGCGGCTGGGGCTGTCCAGGAGGACCAGCCACCTGCTGGTACGGCGGCTGTTGCTGCTGCTGCTGTTGTTGTTGCTGCTGCTGCTGCTGTTGTTGCGGTGGTGGTGGCGGACCTTGCTGCGGTGGATAGCGATGCTGATCCCACTGGGCCACGCCCGCCGGCGGCTGAAGAGGCGGCCCATGGGGTGCACCCGGCGGAGGCGCTGCTCCGCGCGGGGGAGCACTACCCCAGGTCTGCGGAGGAGCGGGCGAGGTCGGGTATTGTGGCCGATACTGCTGGTTACCACCTTGCCAAGCACCTGGTGGATGGAAGGAAATGAAAGTGATGTAAGTTTGAGTTCTATTCGCTTTCTATCTTGGGAGAACATACCATAAATCTGAGGCCTAGCATTGTAGCCTGGATAGGGCTGCGGCGAGTCTTTGATGAAGTCGGGATGCCGTCGTGGCTGTGGACTCTGCAAAGGGATTAAAATTGTAAGGATTTCAGTTCGAAATGTTTACATTTCTGGCTGGGTACACTTACTTGATCTGGTGGCGGTTGGTAATAGTCCTGCTGAGCCGGCCTGCCTGTTGGATAGGCATTGCTGGGTGGCGCACCTCCTGGAGCTCCGCTGGTTGGCGGCCCTCCTGCCACCGTCTGCGCTGGCGGCTGAGGTGCTCCCGGCGGTGGCTGGCTGTAGGGTCGATTGCCATACGGACCGTACTGATTGGCACCAGTTGGAGGACTGTGGAGGATCAGAGAAAAGGGGAATTAGTTCGGAAAATCTTGGCTATTACAAAACCACAGCTCGCGAGGAGCTCAGTCCAGTGACTCTCTATGTCGGGCAGTTACAGTACAGAGGATGTGAGGAGTCTGGTGTGTGTGTGGTTTGGTGTCTTGTGTGTGGCTAAATTGGGATGCACTCACGCTTCCCCCTCCGGCCCATAGGGAGGGTACATGTTGCGGTTCTGCGGCGGCGGATACTGTCCTGGACCCTGTCCAAATGGCTGGCCAGGCGGCCCAGTGGCATTGTACTGATCGCTCGAGCTGTACTGGCCGTAGCCTCCCGGCTGTGATGGATAGGGCGAGCCTGCAAATAAGGATGGGCAAAAACCGATTATAATGATTATGAAATTCAGGCTAGAGAACTGAAAACGCATACGGAGAACAAGCCATATAAGGTTAATGGCGGACAGCCAGCTCTCCGTTTGCCAAAAGGCGACTACTAAAATAAATAAATAAATTAATATAAGAGACTTAACTAGTTTTAAGCATTAAGTGCAAGCTGTAAAGTAATTTTGGATTTAAAATACGCTTTGAAGAGGTTATTTTAAAGCAGTGGTGGCCAGGCAAGTTAGAATTGAAATTGTGTGAGTAAAAAATAGGACATAGTCGCTAGATAAAAGGCTAAAATTGCTGTAATATTGCTTAAAAAACAGCTGACTAAAAAGTTAAATAGCTAAACTTAAAAAAAAAGTCTAGATTTAGCCTTAAAATTACAGCTTGACCGCACTGGTGAGTGGTCTAAATACTGTGCGTGTGCTGGCAGAGGCCGGGCAAATAAATTTGTTACCTCGCGAGTCATGGCTTTGGGCACCACTGTTTTAAAGCTTGAAGCGTTCGAATTTGCTATTTGATATTCGAATAATATTCTAGTCTAGGCATTTTTAAATAAAAAGACAAACAATAGCCCAATTTTAGAGACTAAATATATATTATCTAACAAACAATATATCTTCCATGCAATAACATAAACCACAAAAATTTGTTTTTAGTAGTTAAGTTTAGTTTATAGTTAATATCAGTAGCTTTAAGTGGGTGCAGCATTATACCAATCGTGCAGTTTATAGTCTAATGGTAGTTAGAACACGTATTATTATTTAATCATATCAATAGGCAACAAAATGACGAAAAAAAGACGCTGGCGGCACAGGAAAAGAACACTTTTTATGAGAAATAGAAGAAAGAAAGAGATGATGGAGGGAGCAAAATAAAAGATGAGTATACCTGGCGTTCTAGACACAACAGGCGTTGGGTAACCAGAGCCACCCGGCGGATAAGGTGCTCCGGCGACGGTGGGTCGCACATGCTGCTGCTGCTGCTGCGGCGATGGCGGTGGCGGCTGCTGCACCGGACCAGGCCCATGTTGCTGCGGTGCTGGCGGTGGCTGCGGCTGCTGCCCCGGCTGCTGTTGCTGCTGCTGTGATGGCGGCGCCAGGTGCTGCGGATGCGGATGCTGCTGTTGTTGTTGCTGGCCTGCCGCGTGCGGTGAATGGGGTGGTGGTGGCGGTATTAGTTGGGGGCCACCGACCACAGCAGCAGCAGTGCCAGCACCGGGACCAGGACCAGGACCGGTACCGGGACCGGCAACAGAACCCGGTTGGCCACCGCCAGCAATGGGATCCTCAAAGGGATTGCTCACGCTTATATTATCGCCGGCGGCAACAGCGGCGGCGGCGGCAGCGGCGCCTGAGAGGGGCGGGCGGCAAGCGGCGGACGGTTTTTGGATGATTTGATTTGATTTGGTTTTTGGATGAATCGAAATGAATGAATGAGTCAATGAATCAATGAATCAATCACACAAATGAATTTAGTTTGTTGTTGTTTGTTGGTGGTGGTTGTTGTTGTTGTTTTAGGTTGTTGGTGGTGAAGATGGATACATGGAAGCATCGTTGTGGTGATGGTTGGTTGGTGGTTGGTGGAGTTATATATATTTTAGTAGTGCGCCCCACACACAAAGGTTACAAAAACATAAAAATGAATAAACAAAATAAATACACACATCAAAAATGAATAATCAACATAAACGTGTAGTAAAATCGTATACTTATTTGATATAAACACGTATGTATATAGTATATATGTACAGAAAAGGTTAGGATCGAAAGGGAAGCATATCATCTATCTATCAGATAACAAAATTTAGCCATTGGTTTTTATAAACAAAGATGGATACCAGAACACAAAATGGTTAAGTATTATGGTATTATGATGTAGCAGAGAGCAACAAGATTCAAAATAGTTATTTACACAGCACTACAGTATAATTCGATTAGCTACCCCTGTTATTTAACATTTATCAGAGCTCGTAAGGAACAGTTTTCTTGGCTGTAATAACTAAGTTGAACCTAGCCGAAAAAGCACTTGCGCACTCGTTACTCGCTACTCGGTACTGAACGGTACTCAAAAGCTTCTGTTGTTGCTTTGTTTGTACACTGCAGGTAAAACGTGAAAGATAAGCTACACATTACATGAGCAAGGAATCTTTTCGAAAAGGAGACGGTCTCAAGAAAGCGTAAGTTGCTCTGGCATTTAAAGCGAGAACGCAAAAGAAAATAGCAAAATTGAGCGGTTCTTTCGATTTCCTTTTAGTGAAACGGCAAAAAAAAATAATATTTAATTAGCCAAGTTGACAAGAACACAAAAAAGAACAAAGAGAGAGCAAATATCGATTGACCAAGATAATTGTGTTGTTCATCTCAGACTCTTTCCTGAAAAGGGTCCGTTAATACGACGAGCTCTGATTTAAATACATACTAATTAGATTAGTAGACCAATTGTCTTGCTAAGCTACTTATTAAGCAACAAATTCAAACAAATTGATTCAACACTATATCAATAGAGTTAATAATACTTTAGATATCATACAATTTACAAATAATATCGGACAGCTAAGCGAACTGTACTGCATTCCGTTTGCAATAAAACTAAAAAGATCTTGAGCACACTCTGAGTGAAATATATATATTGTCCAAATAACAGAGAAAGAGAGACTGTTGCTTACCGGGATGAGGACTCTGCTGCGGGTTATTCTGGGAGGGCGGACGCTGCATTTGGCCCCCGGCGGCATAATCCGGCTGCGGCGCGCTAGCTCCCGGATACGGACTTCCGCCCGGATAGCCGGGATAGCCATCGATCGCTGCGTTCGGTGCGGAGCCTGGCGGTACTGGGAACGAGTCCTGCGAATTCGACGAGCCTGTGGAGTTTGTGGTTCCAGCATCCAGATGACCACCACCTATTTGGTTTTTAGTTGAATAACGAAAATAATATTTAAATTAAGCATCGAATATACAAACAACAAAGTATTCTGCTTAGAAAACACTTACCTGGCGATGGAACCGACGCTGCCTTGGCCGTCTTCTTTTTACTGCCAGCTTCCACCTGCTGGATGATCGGCAAGGGATCGATATCGCCGCGATCAAAGTGACACTCGAAGGTCAGCAGGTTTTTGGTGTAGTGCTTCCGCAGCGTATACGCGGCACTACTGCTCGCACCGATGCCCAAGAGTCCAGCGATATCCTTCCAGGTTTTGCTCTTGGTCACCTGGCGGGCGGAACGGAAGAGAATCGGATGGATATTAATTAAGGGAGTCAAGGCAACGAGACTCCAAAAATTCATGACGATCGAAAAAAGAGAATTAAAAGGTTGTTGCGAGCACAAAAACATATTTCGTGTGGATGCAGTTTTTAGCAATTTTAGGAAGGAGAACCAACATTCTAGATTCTAGGGGAGATGATAAACTACATAGAAAACATAGGGAGATGGGAGTGGGGGATAACTAAGGGGGGTCAAACCAATAAATCAACAAAAATTAAAAAGAAAAATAAATGGTTTATTCTTCGAAGTACTCAAAGTAGCATCAATAGGTTATCTTGCAGATGATGCAAACAAAATAAAAAATCATAAAACATGATCTGAAAAATGCATCTATCATTCTTTTAGATATTAGAAGAAAAAAAAACATTTAAGAAACGAAGGGAAAGCCTTAAATAAACCGCAGGCAGAAATTTCGAATGACTTCACAATGAAGCCCTTTCCTGAGCTTGGATTCAGGCCTTGATTATTAACTAAGTTTCTACGAAACCAAAACTATAAGATTTATGAAAATAGTAATTAATGAGAATCTGAGAGCATGCCTGGCACACGGATATAGCTACAGATAATTGAGATAAAAAATAGGTAAGTAAATAGGTAAAGATCAAGTTGTGCTTGGTTGGATTCGGCTTAGAGCATGCTGTCTAGAGGAAAACCAAAGCTGAACAACAAGGGTTTGCTTTATTTAGCTTCTTCCTACGGAAAGCAGCCTGCCTGGATGCAGCTACACAATTTAGACACATGGATATCATATCGGAGAGGCTGGGTCTAAATGGTTGGTGGTACATAAGTAGCTGGGTGACTTGACTTTAGTCTGCTGTTTACTGTTTACTGTGGCCGAATCGCAATATATTATACATATATATATATTGGACTTGTGTCTGTCTATTTAGGTGAATATATCTTTCATTTGGATTTGGTTTTGTGTTAACTACGTTGGTGGTGATGGTGTTCTTTGGGTTGGTTTTTTTTTTTTGGTTGATTTGGTTTGGTTTTGTTGCTAGTAGTAAGTAAATCTATAAAAGAAGTTAGTAAAAGGAGTTACTACGGCACCTTGCATACCTCGACGAATCCGCCACGTTCTTTTACATAAATATATAACCTATATAAATCGAGTGGCTGTTTTGAGATGGTTGGGCAGGCGGTGATCGGCGTGCGCCGCTCCTCCATAAACGACCGCAGCTTATCCAGCCAGCCGCGCCTTTCCGGATTGTCATCCATCTCGTATAGCTTGCACAGCGAGTCCGATTTCTTGGTCGTTGTGATGGTGCTGCGGAAGGGCTCTTGGGGCACCTGGGGCACATGGTTGAACACCTGCTGTGGAAAGTAGACATTGATTATTATAAATACGTGACTTGGAATTCATTTGAGGAGATATTTACCGGGCTACCCGTCGGGCGTGGCCAATTGGGCGGAGAACTCATGTCGTACTCCTCGCCGGGGCCACCGCCGCCGCCTGGATGCATCACAACCGGATGCGGCGATGTGCTAGGCGGTGCTAGGTGACTTTGGCTATAGGGATCATTTTTGCGCGACTTTGGTGTGGTGCACTGAGGATCTTCGCCGGATGCTGTGGAAAATGTAAACAGGTTAGTGAGCTGGTTCGTTCGAGGCGTGGTCCAGCAGCTCCACTTACCCGCCGAAGCATTCGATAGCGTGCTCTGCTGACTGACTTCGTCCATGGACGTGCCATCCGGCCCAGTGGTGACCACTGCGGTGACCGGATGCATTCCCGCCGCACCACCCGTCGGCCCCGACGAACTTATGCCGTTATCCTGCGAAATATGCTCCGGACCACCACCGCTTTCCGGTCCACCGCCACCAGCACCCGGTCCCTGTCCCGGCCCCGGGGGCTGGCCGCCTTGGAGCATCTGCGACTGAGGTGGCGTTGTGGTGGGCGGTCCCATGCTGGTGGGCCCGTGCGGCGGTCCCATGTGATGGGGTGGACCCATCGGCATGCCCGGATGCATGCCGGTCGGCCCGTTCCCGTAGCCTTGTGGGCCCTGTGGCGGCGTTGGACTCCCTCCGTAGCCGCCCTTGTGCTGTAAATGCTGCTTCAGATAGTTGAGAGGACGCGGCGATCCACTTCCCTGAGGTGGTGGTGGCTGCCCACCCACAACTGACGGTGGCGGCGGTGTGCCCTTGCCCTGAACATGATTACCGACCATCGCACCACCACCGGGAGCACCGCCGCCGGGCACGGGTTGCTGCGGTGATGGAGGTACCCACTGATACGGCGGATACTGGCCACTGTGGTTGGGCATGGACCGACCGGGATAGCCGCCAGGTTGGGCACCAGAGGGCATACTGTTGGCTCCACCGGCTCCTGGTTGTTGGCTTGTGGGTGGCGGTGGTGGGCCGGTGGCGTAGGCGCCAGGCGGATATTGTGGGCGTGGCGGGTAGTTACCTGTAAAAATAATGAAGGTTAGTTGTGGCGTAAACGATAAAGAGTATCCAACTATCCCCATGTACCTGGTGGATATTGCTGTGGCTGCTGCGGCGGATAGCTCTGAGCACCGGGACTCTGGCCCGGTCCGCCCATCTTGTAGCCGCCGTGCATATGCGGCGGCATTGGGTAGCCTCCTCCCGCCGCTCCCTGAGGGGGTGGCGGTGGCGTTGCCATGTTGTTGATGCCCTGTTGATTGGGCGGAGGCGGTCCCGGTGGCGGCGTCTGTTGCGGCGAATTGCTGGCCGAGGAGGCCGAATTCGAGGCCTGCTGTTGCTGCTGAGATTGCTGCTGCTGCTGCTGCTGCTGGGGCGGACCGCCTGGCATGCCGGGATGCGGTGGCATTGGCGGAGGTCCACCCACTGCTCCCACCGGTGGCTGTTGCATGGGTACGCCGCTGCTCGACTGGTTGCTCGCCGGACGCGAGATTGGATGGTTTTGGGCTGTGAAGGAGAGAGTTTGGTTAGGATATTTCTGTGCCTAGGAAGGTTCAGGAGGTTAGACACTTACCCACTGCCGGGGACATGGAACGTGAACCGGAGGAACCGGTGGGCGAGGGTGTGGGTCGCATCACCTGTTGGGGATTGGGTGTGCCGGGCGGACCAGAGCCCATGCCACTGTGTGCCCCGCCGCTGGAGCTGTCGTTGCTATTCTGTCCAATTAGCTCCTGGAATGGAAACGGATTGATAGAGAGTTAAGTTAAGGCCAATAAGTCTAAGAAGGCAAATGCCGGCCGGCAGGTGGCATTTTCCGTAGAAGGTTGTACGCTGTACTTGTTTATTTAAACGAAAGTGATAGCAAAACTATGAATTAACCAAGCGGCAACCGCAATTAACCCACTGCACACACACACACATACACACACACCCCCTCATGGCAGAGCTGAGCATATGATTGAGTTGGTAATCCAGCGTAAACATACATTCAAGGCAATCAGATGTTTTTGGGCCCCAATCTCAGGCCAACACGAGGAGGGTAGCGGACCGGGCCAGGCCAACAGCCCCCTCGCTCTCTCCCCGCGACCTTTTCCTGACATTGCCCGAGGAGGAATTTCGGGATTCCTTCTGCTCCCACTGCCGCCGCTGCCACTTACCCAAGCTCACACAATTATAACCCGGTCAGAGGGGGAGGAATTCGGAATTCATAAACGCCAGCCAGTCAGCCAGCCAGCCAAGCTGCTCGGAACAATAACAACTCTTGAAACAGTCTGCAGGCAGGCAGAACACCAGAAACTCGGTGCGATGCGACACGACTTTAACTTTTTTGCCGCCTATAACTTATAAGAAAATCAAGAAAAAGCTCAACGCAAACAGGCACACTCATACACGCACACACACTCTATCGCCCTGGTAGTCGTGTATTCGTATTCGTGTTCGTGTTCGGAGCAGCAGACGTGCACATAAAGCTTAAGTCGCCAGCAATTCGAAACACTCACACAGACACAGGGCCATGGTAAAAACCCCAGAGGAGAGGGAGAGAGAGAAAGAGAGAGAGCTGAACAGCTAATGAGGGGGCGCACCCCAAAAGGGGGATTTCAATGGGAGCCGTTGACCCCTTTCTAAAGGGGACAGGTAATCTGTAAGGATACCTGGAACTGACTTAAACTCGTATTATTACTTCTAGTTTTATTTATTCAATTAATATTTTAGAAAATAAAACAAATTGTATATTTTGATTTAAAATAAAGCCTACGTCTCCAATTAATTAAAAGACCTTCAGGCTCAGGCTTAATCAGTTGTAAAGATCCCACCATTGTGTCTCTTGACCCCCTGTAATTAAATTCAAACTAAGCCCCTGAACAGCCACAGAGGCAGCGGCAAGAAAAACACAACGAACGAACGAACGAACGACGAAGCGAACGCTGTTCGTTTTGGTATCTGAGAAATTAAGTGAAGTGAAATGAAATGTACGACGACGAACTGACGGCACAAGGCGGCGGCATGGCATGGGATGGCAAAGCATGGGATGGGATGAGATGGGTGCGGTGCGGTATGGTGCGGAGTGGGGCATAAAAGCTATGTGGAACGAACCAACAAACCAAGCAAGCAAGCAACCAACCAGCGAACGAACGACGAACGAAGAGCAAAGAGCGACAACGGCGTCGGACGGCTGCAACTTGAAGCGTTCCAAGGGGGTTACGAAGGGTCTTTGGCTATGGCGATGTCGATGGCTGTAGCTGCGGCTGTGGCTACCCGGGGACCGGGCAAGTGGCTGTGGTAGTTATGGCGCGCTCGAAGCGAACGAAAGGCAACGGCAACGATGACAAAGACGTAGATAAGGAACAGAAACATGCACACACACAGGCACGGCCACAGATATACACACATATAATATAATAAAATTCGTAAACGTATTCGTATTCGTAATTCCCGTATCTGTGTATTTCGCATTTCGCATTCGTACGCCGAACGAACAGACGGACGTAGAGTCGCTTTTTGCGAAGGGGGTTCTGGGGGGAGGAGGCCAAGGGCGGTGGCGGCGGCGTACACTTGAGTTGCGAGACGATGACGAGAATAGCAAGCAAGCAAGCAAGCTGGCAAAATCAGCAGCAAAAGCAACGGCAAAAGGCAAAGGCGGAGGAGAGGAGGAGAGCTGCTAAAGGCCAGGCCGGATAGAATGCTTTGTGCGGCGGGGCCGGGGCGGCGTCAAAGGGGGGGGCGAGTCGGTCGGCCCCCACGTTTGTATTTGGCGCTCTCTTTTGTGGTCGCGTAGAAAAATTACTTGGAAAAGAAAAACAACAAGCGCCGAGCGGGAACAAAAACAACAATGAAATCATTTATAACGAAAATAATGCGAGGCAAACACACAAAACATAAAAAAAAAAAAGAAAACACAGAATTCGCGCACTCGAGGGTTTGAGTAATACAAAGATATATAAATCAAAATAAAAACACAGCAACAGCAACAACAGCAACCTCCTGCGCAATCCATCAGATACAAATAGAAATCAGTCAAGATTTGCGCGCCAAAAGTGAGCTCGATATATTCGGGATCGTGATCTCTGCAAGATCGCCGCCCTTGGAGCCCACTTGAGGATCCCATCTTCATCATCGTACCTCGCCTTCAAGATGCCACGATGATGCAGCACCATTTTGGCCACAAATTCGACTTTTGGCTCTCGAAGACGGCTCAGCACAAGCACTTCACCTTTGCCGTGGCTTTCTGCCGTGTCATATATGTGGACACGTTCATTTAAATAAGGAGAATATGTATGATATGGAGGAATAGGTGTGCTTGGTCGGCCAGGTATGTTTATGTCTGGCTGTCAGCTGCTGCCGGTACAGGTACTGGACCGGGGACCTTTGTGGCTTATCACCTTAAAACCTTTAGCGATGAATGTGGCAATCGTGCAAAAAAAAGAACAAAAAAACAAATAAAATACAAGGACTGTGGCATACTACATGTGCTTGTTATGCGGCGGAGCCAAGAGATAAAAAATAAGCGAATTAAAGGCACAAAGGAGCGGCACACATACGGTCGGTAGAGGAACCCAACAGCAGCAGCAGCGCAGACGGGGCCAGGGAATTTATAAACACAGAGCCAGCCAGCCAGCGAAAGAGAAAAAGTAATAAACTCGGGGATATCATAAAAATGAAAACAAGGGAAGAGGCTAATACATTCGAATCGCAGCTTGAAATACCCTTGACAGCAGCACTATCAATACAGGTCCTTGATGAGACGTTATGTCTTTTTTAGCTCTTAGAGATCTTTGCGACCTGCTCTCAGATATCCGAGCGCTTAGAAGTATGATTACAAAAATAAGTCCATAGAAAAACCAATCGAAGATCCATCCTACTGGCTTCATGACTTTCAGGATGGATTTTGTTGTCAGGCTCCCAGCTTGACTTTTGGTGCCCAACCCTGACATAACATTTAATTGAAGGTTGTTATATAAACTAGCTTGTATCATTAATAAATTGACAAACCACCAGGCTTACATTCCTAATGGTGTTATGATACTGTATTAAAAACTTTATTAATTAGAGATTTCATTAGAGGCTTG
>JAEIIF010028639.1:0-28636 GCA_018874455.1 Drosophila trapezifrons
TGACTTCAGGAATGAAATAACCTAATTTGTAAGTAATTTTTACTGACTTTTAGCATTACAAAGCGGATTGGCCACACTGGTTTTTAATTTACCAAAATAAATTTACCAAAATATGGTCACTCTGTAAATTGCAAGCTGCAAATCGCCTAATTTTACCTGAATGTTACCATTATATAGCAGATTGGCCACACTGGTTTCTTATTTAAGTTGTTAAAATGGTCACACTTGTAAATTGCAAGCTGCAAATAGTAGCAAGTGCTGCTTTCTCTTTAATTTGTTATTAATACCATAATATATTAATAATTAAGTTAAGCTTAGTTTCTGTTAATTAACATATCTAGCTGGAAACCATTTCAAGGACCCATGTGCTTCCCTAATTCAAAGCCCTGAAATTAGGTCAAAGTCACAACTCCTGGCCAAAGTTTCTAATGCCTTTGAATGTTCAGCCGACTGATGAATGGCCTAAACGCCCACGAATGTTGCCCAAAACAAAACCGAGTCGCCACAGACATGACGCATAACAGGCAATCAATTATTTGGGCATTATGCGATAAGTACATATTCCGTCTATAAACGCCTTTTGTGTGTTGTTGACGCCCCCTACCGATTACTGTTACCTGCTTATTAGCATTCGGCTGAGAAGTATGCTACGCAAATTGGCCAAGTGGCGCCGCACGTGAGGCCGAATTGAGGTGGCCAAAGGGAAATACTGGCCCTAAAGTGCAGGCAAATTATACGCGACTAATGAGAGAGTGCTGCCGGCTCCTGCCATGCCAGGACTCGCTAAAAATAAAGCCAGTGGAGAAGGAAACAAAACTATCCGAAAGTAATCCGCTGAAGTAGTTTCCTTCTCCTCCTGCGCCCCAAAGAAAGGAGGGACAGAACTGCCAAGATTAGTTTCACAGCTTACAGCAATTTGTTGTGACTACAGCGGCAGTGGCAGTGGCAACAAAAAGTTGCTCATATTGCGCTGGGCACACTGGCAAAAGTTCTGAGACCGGAAATCTCTGGAGATATGATAGCTATTATCTGAGACCTTGAGGGCAAAATGTGCTCTTGCTTTGAGAAACTCAGTTGTGAGTATTTTTCTACGGGAGAACTATTTATTTTTTACTAAAATATTTAAAGTATTCTTTTTAAATTAAGAAAAAGAAGATTCCTAGAACAAGCATATCCCCTTATTGAGTATAAAGGTTCTTTTGAATTTTCTCAATGACTTTTCTTACAGCATTTTTCTTAATTTTAAATTCCTCATAAAAACAGAAATATAAATACCAAATTCCCTTGTATTTCCTGCTAAGAATTTTCGCTTTTCATTTGAACTTAACCTTATTTTATTCCCAGTATACTCAGCAGTATATATATTTTTTTTTGTTCCTGGCGGAAAAGTAGAACCGAAGCCAAAGCCGAAAGCCAAAAGCAGCAAACGTCGTCGTCAACATTTGGCTTAGCTGAGTTTCTGTCGCAGCAGGGGGCGGGACGGCGCTAGGAGGGGCCAAGGGGGGGGAGGGGGGTCTGGCACTACTGTAACTGTAATACTTTAAGCCTTTACGCAGACGACAACCAGCAGGAGAGCCGAGTGTGCGCGCGCTTGTGTGTGTGTCTGTGTGTGAGACGCGACCACAGTGCCAACCGCAAAATGCAATGATCCCACGCACAGTGGCGCAGTTCATTATGTTCACAGGGAAGGGGGGGTGACCAAACCATAACCAAATCCTACTTACAAAATATTTCAAGTTCATGAAGAAGTGAAGTGATATTTTTAATAAAGGTTTGGGATGAATGAAATTTAAATAATACTTTTCTTAGAGGAATAAAATATAGAAAATATTTTAGAGATGTTAAGGAGCCATGAAATATATAAAATATTTACTAGATGTATGAACAAATATTTAAATTATATAAAACAAATGATAAAGTATGAATGTATACATTTTACTATACATAGACTATAATTTATGAAAATATAAATCAATAAAAAAATAAAAATAAAATAAAGTCAACAGAAAATTTTTAAAATAAATAAATATATATAAAATACCAGCAAATCTTTTCACACCCATTAATTTAAATTTAAAATGTACTATTTTTAATTAAATTTATTTACGTTTACCCTGTTTATTTTTGCTGATATTTTCCTGGCCACTGCCCACTGTGCCATATGGACTACCAATGTTTTCTTGTTGCTGCTGCCGTTCTATTTTTATGCGACGTTGGCTAAACACTAAAAGTAGGCAAACAAACTGAGCTCCCCGAGGGGCTGGAGGGGAAACGAAGGAGGGATGAGCAACCACAACAAAAACAGAAGCTGGGGCAGAAGCAACAAGGACATGGCATAAAAAGGATTTACCAAACTGAAACTGAAACTGAACGGGCGGCGTCTTAGCAACTTTGTTGCGAGGTTCCGAGGGCGGGGGATGGGATGCCATGGCATATATAGTACATCTGTTCGGATATGCTGCTACATGTGTTTGTTTCCACCGGCTAACGGGTTATAGGGGCCTGGCCAAAAGGGGCCGAGGGGGCTTGGGCCAAGGCAGCACCTGCTGCTGGCCCGGGAACTCTCCGCCATTCCGTTTCGGCCACTTGCCGTGTGCACTAATCACATTTGGGGGCCATTCGCGCAGTGCCGACTCCGGACTGGGTCTCGGTCTCGGTCTCTTGATTTTCACTCTCCTTAGCATCCTGCTCTTCTAAGTACACTTGGGGAAATTCTTGTATTAATTAGAGAGCTGGTATTAATTATTATCACCTTTTCTGGCTACTTATAAAGTTAACTTTAATTAAAACGTAATTACATAAAAAGTATTCTTTTAGCATTAATTTATTTAAATACTTTAGGTTGTCTTTATTGGTAAAATTCAAGGCAGGACACCTTCCGAATTCTTCTATAGCTTTTCTAGAGCTTTTTCTCTCAGTGCAGGCCGGCCCGCATAGTTTCAGCAACTTGTTAGACATGCGCTTCCGCTTACGTTGTTTCCGCTTCCGCTTCCCGCCGCCTGCCGCAGTTGCCACTTCATTTTTTTTGCGCCACAGCTCTTGTTGCTTTTCCACCTTCCCTGCTCCTCCGCCTTCCCTGCTCCTGCTCCTTGTCCTATTTTCTTCTCTCCTTTTTTTTTTTGCTGGCCAGAATTTATGCGTGTCAGATTTTCATGGACACGCTCGGTCGCTGGGGCTGGGTGGCAAAAGGGAAAAAGGAAAAAGGGGAATCCCAGCAGCCACATGTGCGCCATAATTCAAACTTAACGGTGCTGCCAGCGAGGAGTGACTTGCAGCACCTGTGCTCCTGGCTTCTGCTGCTGCTCCTCCAGCTCCTGCTCCTGCTCCTCCAGCTCCTGCTCCTCCAGCTCCTGCTCCTGCTCCGGTCGAGTGGGATTAGGCCCGGCCAGAAGATGATTTCGGCCCAAAAATATGTTGGCAGGATTTATTCCTTTTTTGCCTGCGCCCTGGCCAGTGGGGCATAATTTGCTTAAATATTCATCTCAGGGGAGGCGCCTTCAGGCCGTGGCCATGGCCATGGCGCTTGGAGATTAAATTTACTTAGTCTAATCACAATGCAGGGCCTGGATTCGCTGTGATTTGAGTAATATCCATATTAGTGGGTCCATTAGGTGAACCCCTTGGTTATTGGGTTTTTTAAAAGGATTTTTTTGGATTTTTTTAATAATGAAAACTATTTTTTATTTGTCTTTGAACTTTTGTTATTAAATGTAAAGTGTTCGCACCTTTACTATTCAGTTATTTAGTTATTTATTGCAAAAAAACTTGGTGTGAAATTGTTGAATTTATCTTGTCATTCAAATTAATTTGAATTATCATTCGTTATACTTTTTTTGTCGGCACTTGAAAGGAATTTGTTCGTTGTTTGTCTGACTCTTTCAGAGTTTGCATTCCCGGAATGCCTTGGCTTCTGGTTTTAATGAAATATTCCAACGCCATTGCCATATTTCAATTATGAAGTTAACCAAGTGCTTCGCACGCTTTTCATTTATTTCTGTAGAAAAATTCCAGCAAGGATCAACCGAAATGATGAATACCCTTTGGGGTAGAGAGTGTTATTATATTCTTATTATTAAAAAATATATTTAAGTGGGAATCAGACTTGTAAGAGTTTATCCAACAAGCTGAAGGTTAATATGTTGAAAAATTAATAAAATGAGAGGTTTAAATATAAAAATTAGAGGAAAATAAATAAATCATAGAAAAATATATCCTGAATACTAATTTTATAGACCCAAACCTGATACATTTTGCATGAAAAAAATATACTCTTGACTACAAAGGGTATCATAAAAAAAGAAAAAATCAAAATATAAAAACAGAAAGCCAAAAGAATCCATTTGGAATTCCGCTTGGTTAGCGCTGCATACCGGGCAGCTTTTGGCGGGGTTACCGTTATAAAAACCCCTAGAAAAAAGAAGGAAATAAAATCAAAAATAAAAAATGTAAATAGAATGGAGAAAAGCAAATGCAAAGCGACTTACGGCAAACAATTAAAACAAAGAGGGAAACAAAAAACAAGAAAGCAAGGCGGAGCGAAAGGAATCTTTTGATTAAGTGCTGTCTGCCGGCACAGGACGCAGGACGATGGGCGGTGGGCGTGGCCAGACAAAGGGCGTCAGCAATTAATTTATGAGGCCCACTCAAGGCACACACACAGGGCCACCTTCACACACACAGGCATATTAATTAATTACTGTGATTTCTTTTAGCGCATTTGCTTTCGTTTATTTTCTGTATTTTTTTTCTGTATTTTTTTCTGTATTTTTTTCTTTATTTTTCTTTTTTTTTCTGTATTATTTCCCCGCCACGCCCCCCTATTTGCCTTTCCTTTTGATTTATGGACGCTGCTCTCAGCGTATTTACTGCTTATTACAGAAGGCCAACAATAACAACAGGGGCAGGGAAGGGGCAGGGCAGGGGGAAGGGGCTGCGGCGGTGTCAAGCGGGTGGAAATTGTGGGTCAGCCTGGCTGGGAATTTTTCCCGCAGAGAGGTCGGGTCTCCCCACGTTGTCATTGCCGCTGTACTTTGTTTTGTTGCCTTTACTTTTCACTTTGTTTTGTTCTTTTGTACCCGGGAAACCCCCGATCTTGAGGGGTATATAAGCTTAGAGATCGGTGGAGTCAGTGTCTGAATTTTAAAAATTATTTCTGTATTTATTGAGCATTTAGGGAGATAATTATAAATAAATATGGTAATAAAATTCATGAAACATACCTCTTTTGGTTCATATCTGAAAGATAAGCTTAATGCTTCATTAACTTTATAAATTAATAATTATCTATATTTATATATATATCCATTTTCTATTTTTAAAAATAAATAAACACTTTTATCTATATTTATATTTTCACTTGACCTTTTTCTATTTTTCTCTATTAAAAACCAAGCTAATAAAGCTTTATTTGTATCTTAAATACTCTTCATCTCTAGAATAATCAAGATCTCTAGTATATTGTCCCCTTCATACCAGGTATCCCTTAGTCCAGACTTAGAAATTCATATCTCCAGCTTGTTTTGTTCGCTGTCTTGCTTTTTCCCCACAATGCGCTTTATGTGCACGTGGCGCGCCTTCGAGTGTCCATTGTCTCCCTGTCTGGTGGCTCCCCCCCTCCCCCCCCGCACATTCCTTCCACATTCTCCAGTTTTCCTCACCCACTTTTCCAGCACTTTCCCTTCGCTTTTCTCTGGGGCCAATTGTCAACTGGCCAAGAACAACAACAACACTGGCATGGAAGCGAGCGACCAGGAACAACAATCAGTTAAGTTATCCTAAATAAACACATTTTCCAAGCACGCAGCGCCAGCAGTTTCCCACCCAAAACCCAAACTCAAGCTGGGAAAACTCTGAAAGGGAAATTTGCTTTTGGTCTTTGCGCTGAGCAAACTGTTGCTGGCCAGGACCGAAAACCAAGGCTAAGACGACGAAGACGACGACGGCGTTGTTGTCCAGGTTTCAAATTAAACTCGAAAGAAAAACAAATTAGGCAAACGCCGGACAAAGCGTTTCGTCTGCTGTGTTTACTCACTGGGAAAAAAGAAGGGGTGGGTCTTCGGTGGGGGGGGGGAGTAACGAAAATTAAAAGAATTCGTCCCGGCTGCTTGGGCACTGGAAGATGTCCTGTCGGCACAAATGATTTGTCAGCGTTCCCGCCACTCTAAGGAGCCAGGCTTAGTCTATAATGGATAGGGCTTGACTTGTGGCGCGGCCTTTACAAGGATTCCCAGACAAATTTCCACTCATTTTGTGGTATTCCCAGGGCATTCATCTTGGCCAGACTCAACCCTGCTAGCTATCGGATCTATCTATCGATTTTGTTAATCGTTGCAATCGAAAGTAAACACGTGTAAAGGTGTGACAGGCAGTTAAATGCAAATGGAAATGCGCGATTTAGTGTCATTTGCATATTTCATAAACATTCCCATTTTGGGAGCTAGTTATTATTGGGTAACAAGTGCCGTTATATTACAGTACAGTGCGTTTCACAACATGTAGTCTATCGAACTGGAAATCGATTACTTAAAGACACCGATAACTCAGCGATTTCTATGATTGATAAATGTGACCAGCTATGACTTAGATAGTTTTAGTTGGTTTTTATTATGGTTTATTGTTGTGAAACGCACTTTATTTTATTGCATATTTTGCAGTGTCCATTCATATATCATATATATGCGTCTGTATATAGGTCAGATCGGAATGCTTCAAGTTTGGCTGAAACGCTTGAAAAAAACCTGCCAATGTGCGGGCTGTATGCAAATGAACATATCTGTGTGGAGATATGAACGCATACAGTCCTTATATGCAAATACACTGAGAGAAATATAAATATATATGTGTATACTAATAATAAGAGGATCTATTAAGGCTTACACTAAATAGATAAATATTTTCTTAAAAGGATTTCTTAAGCAAAATTGATGCAACTTTAAAGGTGAATAAGAAAAGGAAAAATTGGTTTTCTATAAATCTATTGATCAGTTCTGGGCTTATAAATATGATAAGTTGGATAATAAATATATTTAAATATGTATATAAAATAAAAATATATATATTAAGCTATATATTGGCTATATTTATGGGAAAATATTTCTGCTGCATTCGATTCACTGACCTTGGCATACCTTCAGCACCCACCTGGTTTTCTTGATGCAAGATCAGAGGTTTCCCTCTTTTTTTCAGCCTTTCAGTGTACGTACTATAGGTGTGTGTGTGGTGTGTGTGTGGTGTGCGTGTGTAAATATATAAACACTAGCCAGGGCCCTGTCTCATTTTCTGTGCATATATGCACATATATATGCATTATAGATGCAAAGTCTGTGGCCCACTGTCCCTTTGCTCTGTCCATCATCTGTGGGTGGATCCAGGGGGTGGTCCGAGGGTTGTCCAGGGGCGTCGACTGGGCAGGGCAGGGCAGGGAAGACTCTCCTCTCGCACAGGCCATTTCATTTTTAATAGTTTCAGTCGACGAACGTCGGCGGCGGCGGCATTTCATTTGCCGTTTGTTTACTTTGCAAACTGGGTCTCGTCTCGCCCTCCTGTCAGCCGCCGCCCCTTCTGTCTTGCGTTTTCCGCAAATCAAACAGAAAACGCAGCCAAAAAAAAAGAAAAACTATGAAATTTTCTTTTATTTTTTTCCTCTCCCCCTGTTTTGTTTTTTTTTTCGCCCAGTTTTTGTTTTGTTCTTCAGCATTTATTGTTGATTTATGCGCTGCAGCGTTCACTTTAAGCCAGTCAGCAATGAACTTTACCTTTTTCCCAAACATTTTCCGCTTTTCCGCTAGGTAATAGGGCAGACCAATTAGTTTGCACATGGAAATCCGCAGTTCGGGACAAAAATTGCGATTTAAATATGAAAATAGGGAGTCGGACTTCCCTGATTAGGCGTGAAAAGTGTCTTTAATAAATAGAAACCTTACTAATAATCAAAAATGATTTAAATTGTAAGAAAAATACATTTAAAAAACAGACTTTAAATCTTCTGGGATATATTCTTAAATGGAAATAAGTTTATAGTATCAAAAAAAGTAAGAAAAGTTAAATTTTAAGGCGTTTCCCGAGGCAGGTGAAAAGTCGCCACACTTTAAAGCTGATACGTTCGCCTCGTCATCGTTGATGCCAATTATATATACATATATGATGTCACACGAGGCGCTGAGGCATAAACAAACAAACGACACACACAGCTACACACACGCACACACACAACTGATTTTTCCAAGCATTGCAGAATTTAATGGGAGAGCAAAGGAGAGGGAAATAGGAACTAAGACGTTGACAGCTTAAGCCAACACACAGAGAGAAAAACACACAAGACACACACACTCTGGCAAGCGAATTAAATCAAGCGCACAGGAAATACTCTCTAGCGACCGAATCCTAACGATATTTATCGATAACCAACCTACTTATTATAGGTTATGGGTCAGAGCTATATTTTTGTTAATACGTGCTAGCTAACTATTTTTGCAACTTTAGCCTATTTTTAACTAATTAAAATCTTTTCTAAAATGTTTTCTATAATTCTTCAAAGAAGAAAACCATATTAGACTAGAATCCTAAGGAATTTTTTGTTATCGATAACCATTACTAATCGGCTTGATTTACTAATCAATGTGTGTAAGGTATTTCTTTTTTAAATCAATTAAAATCTTTCCTAAAATGTTTTCTATAATTCTTCAAAGAAGAAAATCATATAAGGTTAGAAACACAACCTTTTTTTTATCGATAACAATTACTTATCGCTTTTACTTTTACTTTACTTTTTATTTACTAATCAATGCTTGTAACAGTATTTCCATTTTCCTTTCGAAGTGCAATGTTGCTTCATTGAGAAACCATAAATCCAATAATCTTCGAAATCAATTCAAACTGGAAATGGCTGAATCGAGTGTCTTTAAGGATAACGCCAAGGCCAACCGAGTGACACATTTGTCGCCTGTGTGCCCATTGTGCCCAAGTCTCTGTGTGTGTGTCTGCGTTAATCCGTTCATATTTTATGACCGTCGTATGCCATAAAATCAAAATAAAACCCGAGAGTCCCGTCCCGGCAAGAGAAAACCCAAAGCTAAAGGCAAAGCCAAAATCCAAGCCAAGCGTAGATGCTGGGGTAGATGGAGCCATAGTGGCATAGATATGGCCAGACCTCGGGCTTAAGCCAAGCATGCAGATGCTGAGTAACTGCACGTGTTTATATATAGTCATAGTCATAGTTATAGTCGCAGTCGTGGCTATAAAACAGGATTTGCATAGAGCATCCCGGCCAGATTTGCATGCAGATGGTGGCAGCCCTGGCAGCAGCGGCGGCGGCACTAAGTTTGACATTGTTGCTCATTGCGACCAACGAGCTGCATCTAATGCAAATGCACAAATGCGATTTATGACGAGCCACGAGATATACACACATGGCATGGCATCACAGTGTCGTTGCCCCCCCCCTTCTCCCCTCTCTTGGCCAAACATAGAGCCATGTTTCTGGCCCCAAACACTCCCCCGCCAAGCTCCACACTTGAACACGCATAACTCGCAGAAACCTCGACAGGACCTCTGGCCCCTGCGTCCGCGTCATCCATCATCTGGCCTGTCTGTCAGCTGGCCCATTAACGCTCGGCCCGGGTCCTGGGCCATGGTCATATCACATGACCGCCGGCTTAGGCCAACATTTGTCCCTCCTCCAGTCACTGCCCTCCCTCCCCCGTGGAAATTGAATGAAAAAATATTTGATTAATTGTCCCGAAATGGGAAAATGTTTACCTACTTCTTGGTTTCGTTGACCACCGAAAGGAGTGGATTAGCTGTGAATAAACCCTCAGGGTCCTGTCACAAATGTATTTTTTACCAAAAAACAAAGTCTATATTTGTGAACATATTTTTAAACAATTTTTTCCCGATTTATTTGCAGGGTCGTTTTTATTTTTGGAGCCTGGAAAATGTAAGTATTGCATTTTTTTTACATTTATGCAAATACCATAAAATATTTATAGCAAAATATGCAGAGTTTACATTTCGTTGGAATAGCTGAATAGGAATTTAAATAAAATATTAAATATATATTTAAATAACAAATAAAATATATATTTAAATAACAAATTAAATATACATTTAAATAACAAATGAAATATATATTCAGACAACCTTAAAGCCTTTTAAGGATGATTTTTCAATTAACCAAACTTATAATGATTAGAAATTCACAAAAAGATTATAAGGACGTAGAGGGGGGCTTAGAGGTGCCTCCTAAGGATACCAGGAGCAGTACCTGTCAGCCCTGAGATGATAATCTCTGCCAGAGGAGAACAGGATGAGAGAGAGGAGCGGCCCAGTGACAGGCGATCATCGTCTGCAGTTTAAAGCGAACGCTCCCCAGAAATTTTCCTCTTGGTATTCGATTTAAATATTTTATTGGTGAAAACTTTGCCTCTCTCTCTCTCTGGCCTGAAACCTCATTTTTTGGGTTACCTGCTCTTACTCCGGCTCCGGCTTCAATCCTCTCCTGCTGCTGTCCAAACCCCCGGGGAGACTGTTGCATTATTCATTAGGGTTGGAGAACGCCGTGAAACAACATGGCGACGCCTCTCCCCGTCCCCGGCCCTGGCCCTCGCCCCGGCTAACAACTTCCGGGTGGGGAGATCTGGACGGGAGCGGAAATTGCAAGCATGGCCAAATAATGACTCACCCAGACAATCTCTGGGTGGGTGACTGGCACTGAGAGCGGGAGTCGGAGCAGGTGACGAGGGGAGATGGCCAAATCAGCGCACTTGTCAAACATGTTGATGGACACTTGAAAGGCAGCGTCGTCGCAGAGCCATCGGAATATAAGGAAGCACCAAGCACCAAGCAGGGCCGGAAAAATAAAAGCCAGCGGCTGGCACTAGCCAAATTGCTTTTAAAAATACGTTTTTCCCAGCTTTTCCAGTTTTTTTCCTTCACATTTTATATGAAGAAGCTCAGGGTATTATGATAGGTATTGGGTTTTAAAAGCATATCGAATTTTCTGAAATATATCACCTGACTCTAGGCGGAATAAATGTCATTTTATGATGCTATTATATTGCTACCAAGGAAAACTGCTTTTATGAAGCATTAATATAGGTTGCTAACAATTTAAAATATACAATATAATATGGTAAAAATCTCCAGCTCTAGATATATTGATATAATGAGCAAAGAAGGTGCTCCATATTCGATACTAGACCTTACCGTTCCTTCTACTTATTATTATATTGTTGTTCTATCTCTTCTTTTAATGGAAATTCTCTCTTGGGCCCAAAAATAGTTTCCAACGAGTGATATGTGTGTGCTCGTGTGAGTCATAAAAGCGCCAGATATGAAATATGTTTAGTCTGCTGCCACCAAAACTCGAAGCAACATATTCATGGAGGAGCAGGAATATCAAGCATACGCCATGTGGGGCGGGCAGCAGTCAGCCGTGCTGGCGCCGCCTGCTGTCAACGCAGTCAAGTTCCATTTGGATTTTCAAGTGGTTTATACCCGTACAACACAAACACACACAACACACATTATACACCGTACATCATCTACTCAATATCACATGTGGCAGTGCCTACACTCCCATATCAATTGCCGGCCATATCGGGCGATGTCTATCGCTTCGGCTATGGCCGCAAATGATTTATTTATTTATTTGCCTATTTGCCAAATGCAAAAAATGACGCAGCTGCCGCGATATCGCCATCGTGCCACGGCATCGTCCCTCACAGATCTCTTTCCCAAATGCAAAAGCGCAAAAAAAAAAAAGGAAAACCAAAATAAAGCAAATAACAAAAAAAAAATACAATTTAGAAGCCGAAACGAAAAGCAACAGCAGTTTTTCCCGCCAAACAATTTGATTGAGCGGCGAATAGAACACATGTTCGATGGATTTTGGCATTTTGGCTGGGAATTTTTTTTTTTGGGGGAAACTTAACAGGAGGTTAAATGGGTTCTGGGAACTTGATCACATTTGTGAATGGATTTTTATCAGAGTTTGAGTTTTAAGATAGATATTAGTCATATCTTTCTTAAAAAATATTATAGACTTAGAGAAGACCTTAAATAGGTTTATTTTTGCTAACCTCCGGTTAGCTTTAATGTGAACTTTACTTACAAGTCTTAACTAGATATTAATCTTATGTTTAGGGTGTTTTTATAATAATAGTTTTCTACTTAGTTTCTTTCATAAAGTCACAAACAAATTAAACAAAACTTAAAAAAGGTTTTTTTCTAACCTCCGGTTAGCTGTAATGTGAACTTTACTTACAAGTCTTAACTAGTTATTAAGCTTTTGTTTAGATTGTTTTTATTACAATAGCTTTTTACTTAGTTCCAGTCATAAAGTCACAAACAAATTAAACAAAACCCCAATTATCAACTTCCATCTGTTAACTTTAATCTGAACATTAACCTATAAATATATTATTGGAGTTTTTGAAATATATTCATAAGAAACTAAAGTGTTTCTTATATTATTTCTACTAATTAGAGAGACAATCATAAACTCCGATTTAAATCCAGATTTGCCTGAATATTCCCTCATCAAATTTAACTGTATCACTGCTCAGCCTTCCCTTCAAGTCGGCTGTAATTAAAATGCCATATCTTCTGGCCAGTACAGATTTATAGCTTTTGTCGAACATAAACACAGACACATGTGAATGGCTGTGGGAGTATGTATCATTCCGTAATTGTATCCGAATCCCTTCTTCCCTCTGCGGACAATTACCGAATCTCTATTTGACAGACTGAGGAATGGACTGGCTCAAAGTTCTGAGTTTTGGGAAATTGCCTCGTTTTCCCAGTGTGTTTGCCGGGGAAAGTTTGCCTTGTTTTCCCCCTTTCCCTTCCTTTTTTTTTCCCTTCCCCTTCCCGCTCCCTTGGCGCTTGTCATTAATTACGAGCTTGGGCCAGAAGCTCGCCAGTTTCGGTAGATCATTAGTCCACTTGCTAATGGCCCACAAAACAAAGGAAATTTTCTTTCTCCCTGTCGATAGAGCTTCTCTCTCTCTCTCTCTGTCTATGTCTCTATCTCCTCTTCTCTCTCTCTCACTCTCTTGTTCTGCTCGCTCTTTCTCCTTGTCTGTCGGTGGGCACTTAATTATGAAATTATGTCTTTTGTCATTTAGTGTCTGTTTCCCGCAAAATGCGTTTTCCTAGATTTTCTCTAACAAATTCATTTTGGTTGTCTTGGCTTTTTGTGTTTCCTTTTTCATTGCATTAAAGTGGATATTGCATGTTCAGGAAAATAAAATTGTACCTCAAGTACACTAAATATTTGGAAAATAAATATAAAGAAATGTTAAATAAGTTTATTTTCTGGAAATAATTAAATAATTCTGAAAGTTCTTTTGAAACATAAGTTTATTTTGAAAGAAACAAAAACAGTTTTCTTGATTATTGTTTGCATTAAAAATTAATAAATATCATTGTAATATTAAGCCTTAAATTTGACAGTATTTTCTTGTAGACCTTCCCCTTTCTTAGGCTCTACTGTACTTGATTTAGTTGCCAAAGTTGCGAGGGCGTTGAGGTGCGGTGGCAACTGGAAACACATGTTGCTGGCGGGACTTGTGGTGGGTGGTTTGTCTCTCTCTCTCTCTCTCTCTCTCTGCTCCTTTAGTGGGTCCTTTGAATGGCGCAACAGCTGCTGGTTGTAATTTGGCAGCAGCACAAACTGCCACGCCCCCATCCTCGTCAGCCGGCGCCGCCAATGCCGCCCACAAAGCCAGCAGCTCCTCGTCTAATTGCGTCTCTCGTCTGCGTTGCGTTGCGTTCTATGGGAATTCTTCAGCTTCAGCCCGAGTCTCAGTTTCAGTCGCAGCCTCAGCCTCAGTCTCATTCTCAGTCTCAGCCTCTCTCTCAGTTTCAGCCTCAGTCTCAGCCTCAGTCCCAGTCACAGCTTCAGTCTCAGCCTCAGTTCTCAGCTTCAGCTTTAGCCCCACTCTCACCCTCAGCCTTTGGCTGAAATGAAATTTACATTTTTGACTTCATTTAACTTGGCAACTGTGGCGGCTGAGTGGTGCAGGCTTTGTGGCACGCTGACATATGCCAATTGACTTGCCACTTGGTAATTTAATATGTGTGCTTTCAGTGCTCACTTGGAGCCCCATTACGGGTCTCGTTCCCATCCCCATTCCACTTACCCTTCCCCCTTACCGATCCACACAACTCGTTAACTTTCATCCCAATGTTTGGGCCCGGAGCTGCCAAGGACACCGAAGCCATTGTTCATTCATTCTTGTCGCAAAAGTGGGCAAATTTGAGGGGTATTTGCGGGGTAAATCAAAGTGAACATTTCACTTGGCCAAGTCCGGCGCGAAGCCATTGTCCGATGGCCTTATGCAACTTTAATTGAATTGCACGCTAAGCCGGAGGGCCAGAACACGGACACGGGCAAGGACATGGACATGGACATCGACATGAATGTGGATGTGGATGTGAACAGTGGCAGGAACGGGCACTGAACCAAATTTGGGTGCTTCTCTCTATATAAACCATTAAACCTATGGCCACAGAGAGATAGGTATTGATCTCTTCAAAATCTGAGGCAATTTATTAATATTTATATATTTATTAATAATTTAAGACCCTCGAAACTAAGCTGCTGGCTTTAGAAGGCCTGAAGTATAGCAAATAAAAGTAAAAAGAAATAAAATTAAAATAGTCACAGTTAAGCAACTGACCAGGAAAGCTCTTGTCTGATCCTGGCACCTAGCATTAGAGATGGAAAAGCATCGATGTAAATATCGATGTATCGGCGAAGAGCATGGATGTTATTCCAGCTCCACATAAGAGAGGTTTAAGTTTCTAGAACTTTCCATAAACCATTTCTATTTCAAAGCAAGCCTACTTCAGTTTTAAATTTAGGTAAATCACTGTGGCTTTTAGCAAAGACAAATAATCCAGGCCATATACTTGCAAATCCTCTTAACAATAAATTACATCTAGCCAAGAGGCTACTTACGATATTTGACATCTTTCAAGCCTCAGAACTTAAGCCCAATTGGAGATTTCTCCAAGTGTGGACAAGGACAGTGTCCGATTCGATGACAGGCCGGGGCGGAGAAATTTTCATTAGATTTATTGATTGCCCAACGGAAGGAGGAAACGCCTCGGAGGGCCAAATGGTTTGGTAGTAAATCGCCTCAAGTGGCAGGGCATTTTCCCGAAAATTAAATTCACGTCTGGGGAATGGAATGGGGTGTCGAGGTTTTTTCCTTGTGGGGCATTCCCAGCTCCCAGCAAGTGGCAGCTTTCCTGCGGTTAGCTGTAATTAGCATCCAAATAATGTCATTATAATGCTGATCCATTAAATATGCATTTGCCGGGAATTCGCCTGAATTGCATTGACCAGCGAATTCCACATTAGATTCCAATTAAATTCTGATTTATTGCGAAAAACACAAACATACTTATATATATATATATGTATACGAGTGTACGCCCACTCGGTGTGCAGTTCAGTTGTGTCAACCGTTCTGCGGCCTATGCGGCGTATGCGTGATATGCAATGGGCCAATTATCGATTTTATTCGATTGACCTGATAAACAGTGTCCGTCTGCGATTGGCAATTGGCAAATAGCAAAGTGCTTTAGCACCTCTCCCTCTCCTCCCCTGCCGCTTTTCTCTTCACATTTCTCTTTTCACCTTTTGATGACAGCTTTATTTGGGCCAAAAAAAAAAAAAGAAATACATTTGCCAGCGATATTGCAGTGCCAGGAATTCAATAAATACCATAAATGGTTGTCAAAGAAGAAGAAGATTTATTTATTTGCGGGCTAAATATTTGAAATGTTTAGAATTTATATAGAAAATATGTAGAGTAAATATATAGAGAATATGTAGAGAATTAATATTAGAAAGCTCAAGTAAACTATAATTATTTTTATACTAGGTAACATTGTTAATCAATGCCTTAATTTATAAATATTAATTGATTTAAGCGGTAGATAATGCTGCTAAGCAAAAAAATCTCAACTTCCATGTTTCTCAGCCAATTTTACTCAAATTTTGGCAACACATTCGCACAATAATTCATTTATTATGTACTTTATATATTCAGTACATGTACCTTGAATTAGAGCTGTAAAACTATCGATAGTCGCGCCCTAAAGAATTTTTACGGGTGTTCATGTAAAAAACTGACAGAATTACAAAAAAAAATAAAAGATAATATAAATACCTTAAATCTTATGAAGTAAATTTCTGACTTATGTAAAGATTATAAGCTAAGATTAAAAAACAAATAACAAACTATTATTCAAGGCGATAAACTATCGCGATAGTCTAAAAACAATCGATGCAGTTCACCAGAGTGTCATACTATCGATAGTACCATCGATAGCTCTACCTGGAATCCTCTGGCTACAAAGCATAAAAAAAAGGAACTTATAAAATAATTCTAATTAAAGAAATTATTTCCAATCACTTGAAACTTTTGATATATTTTCCTAATAAGATTTTAGTTAGTTGATGACCTACGAGCTCTCCCAAAAAAACATACAAGGTAGCTTAATTTGAATGAAACTCACCTGGGAAACTCCACTCCGCCATGCTCACCCAATTTTAAATACTTTTCCTGCATGTATGCAACATGCATTTTCCCGGCAAAGCACATTTTCAACTAAGCTCCCAGCACATATGCATACTATTCAGCTTCTATATGCATACATAATCCGATTGGCGTTGTTGTTATTTTGCAACCTGTTTCGGGGCTTAAATAAAACATTTCATTCTCGATGTTTCCATCACTGTTGAGCCGAAAAAGCTGGCCAACTACTCTGGCACCTTGTTTTGTTTGTTGTTTAAGGCCAGGGCCGAGCATCCGAGTATCCGAGTATCCGAGTATCTCAGTATCTGAGTATCTGGCTGTTGTCGCCTTTGTTTCTGCGGGCCAAACAATGCCTAGTGAGGGATAGTCCAAGAACCCAGCCGGGGGCATTAATTACAACGTTCGCAGCGGGGCATCAGGCCCTTTACAATTGGCCCATTGTCTTGCCAAATTCAGCTGCTGATGAAGGTGCAAGTGCAGGGCCAGGTGGATCTAGGGGAGGAGCAGGAGGGCTAGTCGGAGGGGCAGGAGAAGCAGGAGCAGAGGCAGGAGCAGTCGGAGAGCCTCTCCATTGTTGGGACAAAACAATTGCAACTGCGCCTGCCAAACTGCCGGAAGTTAGCTTCTGCACTGCCACAAATTTACATTAATAATAATAACAAAAAACAGATTTTAAAACTGATAATTTTGATATTTAATTCATTAAATATTATATATATTTGGACCTAAGAAAACTCGGGAAAAAAAACTTAAAGGTCTGAAAGCTCCCAGGCTATTATTTTTATATAATAACGTTGGATTGATTTTATTTCAAATGATTTCGTTTTTCTAGATCTTTACACGTTCTAAAGTGGCCGTATCCCTAATCTTCAAAATCTAGCTTTAATCTATCGGTTAATATGCGCTTATCGATAGTTTTATATCAAAATGGTCACACTAAGGCGCATTTACAGGTGGAAAATCTTTTTACTGAACTTAGCCCTTGGGTTAGTTAATTTTTCTCGCTGTGCCTCTAAGGGTGGCTGGTAAGTTGGTAAGTGGGTTGTTGTCAACTCGTCCGTTCCGTCTTTAGTTTGTTAGCCATCATTGTGTGGCCTAAACTGCCTGCTCCCTGCTCGGTCGTGTCATATTGTGTCTCTTGGCCAGCATTGTTGGCATCTGCGCTGCGGGGCTCGGTTAAATTGATAAATGCACCTGGTTGGCCCCTTCTCCTGCTCCGTCTGTGGGATCCTGCAGCCGGGACTGTGTTGTATCTGCTCGGTGGTCCTTGTGCTCGGGGCCATTTGTGCCATTGATTTGATTGCTGGCTGCGATCTTCTAATTGATGCGATGTGCTCACAGCTGGGTAATTCCCCGGGAGAGGGGTGTCTGTATAGACAAAGGCTATATACTTGTGTCTGGGCCAATTAATTTTAGACACTGACATCACAACGGTTGGATTGTGTAACAGCTGCTATTTGAGTTATATAATTTTGGTGTTTACCGACTATTTTGATAACAGAATGAGAAAGGAAGTGGAAGGTATGCCTGTGGCAGATACTTCCTAGGTTTACCCATGATCCTCAGCTCAAGCGTGCTCCTAGCCCATCACAGAGTCGGGTAACGCTCCATTTGGGACCCGGCCAGGTGCCAGTGACAGCCGGCGGCCCTGAGCCTTCGATTGCAGCTGCTGGCATGGGGGTGTTTACCCTACTTACCCACCCCCTCTCCCTTTGGGACTGCATCAACAGATGGTGGCAACCCTTTCGCAGCCCGCATCCCCACAAGTGTTGCCTATTTTACGGCGACAGCCTGAAGAGGGGGGGGGGCGACCGAAAAGGGGGTCACAGGTGAGCCAAAAGGGGTAACAGGTGGCGGCGACGGGCAGCAGCTCTTGATGTTGTCAGTTGGCTTAGAAATGTTGCGCACTGAGAAATGCATAAAAGGACAAAGGACGATGCGGAGCCCGAGGAAGCCGGCAAGAACAACAGCAGCTGCAAGGACCTAGCCCTACCCCTTAGAGTCCTCCCCCTGAAGGGTGCCAAGGGGCCTGCACAAAGCAATGTCAGATGCTCTAATGCAACTGGCACACATGCACTCGGGAAAATATATATGTATAAGGGAAAATATTCGCACAAAAAAATATATAAAATAATATATACTATTTCTTAAGGATTTTTAACTAACAATCCAACTAAAATAGGTTCAAGTTCTTAAATTTTACTTAAGCCAACAAATCAGGTTTCAGGAAGACTCACAAATCCATTAGTTTCCTTCGAAATCTTTAAGTAACAATGCGGATTCATTTAATTTAAGCAACAAATAATATATTTTAATGCCAAAAAGTGTAATATTTCTATAATAAGAAGTTAAAATTGCTGTTCCTTTAAATTCGACAGTTAAAGGCACTCCTTGAAACCCAATTGCTTACCAATCAGCCACGATTTTGGGCTGACCTTGGACCTCGTTTTGCCATCGAAATCGAGAAGGAGCAGCTCCTGATTTTACACGCTTTTTTTTTCCATTTCTTTTCCCTGCCTGTAGCACTTTAGGCTGCCTTTGTGCCGCACGTGTGCTTTGTTTTTGCTTCTTACCTCCACTTACCTCCTCCAGCCCTCCCCCTTGGGGGAAAGTACCACCCTCTCAGGTGGAAATGGAGGTGGAAAGGTCGCCTGAGTCGCTGGCTGCTTTTTGGGAAGCGTACTGCGCACTTGGCTGTGAGGAGCAGAGCGTTTTTAATGAAGGCATTTAGCAATCCGATGCGAAGGGGAATCGCTATCGTTGCACTTGACCTTTGACTTGGCTGAGTTTTTCTTGGGTTTTTCCTGAGTTTCTCCTGATTTTTTCGAGCTGTCCAGGTGAAGTGGAACTGATGCTGCCACGGACAGCTGTCTTGAGTTACTGCAAAGCTTAACAAAAATCAAAGAAATCGAAACAGAAATCGTAAGGAAACACTAATAGAATGGGACAAGGTCTTGGGGGATTTTTTACAATTATTATTGAGTTTCTGAACTCAAATCCTTGCTATTAATTATATATATTAATTACAAATTCAAATAGTCCGACTATGGACCTCAAGTAAAGCCTATAAAATACTTAACTAAATTCGAGCACTTTAAAGGCGAAAGAGAGTGGCCAGCTTAAGTGGATATCTTGCCATCCTGACGCTCTTCCTCCCTTGGCTTCCACTCCTGCTGCCGCTTCTCCTTCAGCTCCCGCTTCTCCTCCTGTTCCACCTCCTCCTCCTCCTCCTCCTCCTCCTCTTCCCACTCCCACTCCACACCCGAGAGTGTGACAACAACGCGCGGACACCTAAACGAAACCAGAGTCTAAATTGCAGAGCAGCAGCTGAAACCGGAGCTCGAGTGGCCGCCGGCGGGCATCCGTGGATACGGATGAGGATGTGGAAAAATGGTGCAAAGTGAAAAGTGGAAAGCGGAAAATTTGCAAAAAGCATGCTGGCCCGACGACTGTAGCACTTGGGACAACTTTTCGTTTTTTTTTTCCGTTTTTTTTGTGTTTTTGCCACTCTCTCACATGGCAGATGGCAAATGACCCGAGGCGCCGCCGCCTGTCCAGAGTGTCCAGAGACCCAAGTCCAGAGTTTGGATAGCTGAGATCCCCAAACCGCCGTATTCCCGATTCCCGATTTACCAGCGTCTGACTGACATGCGCTAATTGATTTCAGGACCCGTGGGTTGCCAAAAAAGAAGGACTTTCCAAGACAGAGGTGACGATTTGTCTCTTTTTTTGGAGGAAATTTGATCATTTTTACAGGTTTCTTAGGTGGGAAATAGTACCTCTCCTTTGTCAGCATTAAAAACCATATAAACTTTAATTTTTATCCCCTCAAAAAGTATGTAAAAAATGCTTAAACTTAAAGGACTCAAGTAACTTAAGAGAGAGTCCCTAAAAACCATTAAGTCTATAAGAAATAAAGCCCGTTCTGAGTGATGTGGTTACCTCCAGCTATTTTCAGGGTTCTTTCCTGATTTTGAAAGGAGAAGGACGCCAGGACAACTGTCCGGGGAAACAGCTTAATTATATTTCGAGTTTTGGCCAATTGTTTGTGGGCCTTCTCGAACTGAAGAGGAGTTGCAGTGGTTAGGGCCAGGTTAATTAATTTTTCGTTTTCATTTTCATTTTCGTTTTCGTTTCTGCGCCCCGACAGGTGGCAAAGTTTTCATTCAATCAAGTGTGCCGCCGCCGCCAAAAACCGAGAAAAGAAGAACTTTGAACTTGAAGTTTTTCCGCAACTTCCCCTCGCTTCCCTTCGATTTTTGGCAGTGCCAATGCCAGGCAAGGCAGCGTTTTAATTAGCCTAATTAATTTTTGGCACAAAAACCGAGACGAGAGGCCAAAACTTTTCAAGGCATTTCCCTTAGATGCGACGGCGTCTGTGGGCGGCGGAAAAACTCGGTGTGGAGGTGGAAAAGTGCAGCGGCGAAAACTTTCGAGGGCAGAGAGAGCATTTTCCTGCCAAGGCGATGCGTAGTTCCGTAAACTGTTCCAAAAGCGGCTATCTAACAGTCGAGTGGCTGCCAAACAACAGGTTGCGGCCATGGCACCAACAAGGCTAAATAAATATATCTAAATTGGATCCAAAATCTTGGGAAAACTACAAATATTTCCCTGCAGAGAGGGAGAGATATCATCTGCATGGAAAGCAAGTTCAATAGATACAGATAAACAGCAAACGGAAGCTGGCTAGATGTCAGTTCCACTTCCCTCGTTAAATACCAATAATGGCGGAACCGGGACAAACCGCAGCAGGAGGAGGAGTAGGACCTCCTCTTTGGACCCAGTTAATAGGCAGACATAAGTTTGGCGCAGAACAGCTGCTGGCAGAGAGGCAAAAGGAGGCCGGAAGTATGCAGGCGAGCTGACAAACCCGTTTAGGAAGTTGAACGGCCTGCGAGCGAACCGAAAACCGAATACTGAATTCCAAAATGGCAGGAAGGAAAGCGGAAGTGTGTAATTTAAGCTGCGGGCGAAGGAGGCGAAGGAGGAGCAGAAGGAGGAGCAGGAGCCACATCCAAATCAGGAGAAATGCAACAAGCAGGATCGAGGGAGAGATAGAGGAAGTACCAGGCACTATTTTAAGGAGTGGACTTCCTCTACACAGTGGAAAAAGGTCTCAGTAGAAGCCGAGCTTCAGGGAATTTATTTAAAAAATACCTTAAACCTTAAATAGGTAAGGAAAAAATGTAACCTATTAAAATCCATTCTTTCCATGAGTTTTCCCATTAACTATTAATTGTTTTCAAGGGACACAGTGTGTATTTAATTGATTTAAACACTGATATCGAATACAAAGGCTTAAGAGCAGAAAAAAGTTGATAGCCGAAGGGCTATGCTAATTATAACCAACGTGCTTGCAATTAAATTGTGAAGCTGCAATTCCCATTTAGCATTTATTATTATTATTCGTCTTTAAATTGTTCGTATCCATGACATTTTGCATAAATATTTAATATTGATATGGGCTTGGCAGCAAATTAAATTGATTAAAATCTAGCAAAAACGTCAACAACATTTGTTGTTGCATTCTGTGTGTGTGTGCTCTCTATGGCTGAGTCCAGTGCCAAATATGCAAAACGGCCAAATGCACTTAGCCCGATATGACTGCTCTTAGCCGGAGGAGTTCTTGCTGTGGCTTCTGCCGGAGTTGGCCCATAAATCGTGCCAACTTGTGCACTAAAAGAGCCGAAAAATGACATCCAGGAGGACACGGGCCAGGAGCAGGAGCAGAAGGCGGCTAGGTATGACAAAGCAATGTGGAATTATCGTATATCGGTTGGATATTGAGTGCGATAATTCGATGGCTTTGATAATGTAGGGTTGTAGGGATGGGATATGATCGATATTATATCGAATTAAGTGTGCCTTTGATATTATTTCGATAGCTTTGATATTTTAGGTATTTACTCTTACGATAAACCTCTTAAGCACTTTTTTACCGATACATCATATTGTATATATCGATTTCTTAAAGTTTTTAACTTATCGATACCTTGAAAATCATGCGATATTCTCGATATCACTCATATATCATGCAGACTTTATCCCATCTCTATGAGCAGCTAAACAAAACATTTATGGCGAGGTGGGGCTACAAATGGCAGCTTTGGCATCAACTCAAGTGGCCATAATGGCATAGACGATGTTCAGGAAGCCGCCGTTGTTGTCGCCTCTTCTTGTTGTTGTTGTTGTTGCTGTTCGACGGAGGACGGATGGAAGCCAGGCGACGGCGGGCAGGGGAAGTGTCACAGGAAACAGGAAGTGCGGCAGATAGCAGAGCAAAAGTTGGCTATGTCCCAGTTTTAGGACAACGACACCACCACCAGGCCAGGCCCATGCTCTCATCATCATCATCGCCATCGGGATGGCCTGAAAAGCAATCTTTAAAACCAACTTATATAGAGTCGTCGTCGTTTTTCTTCTTTTTTTTTTTGCCTTAATTATGCGCTCATTAGACTTAGGTTCCCCTTTGCGGCACGGATTTTTCACCACACTCGGCTGCAGTTCAATTGAAAGCTTTTCATTTCATTTGATTTCATTTCCATTCCCATTTTGATTGCATTTTGCATTGGATTTCATTCCATTTCGTTTGGCTGCACTGCGAACTGACAAATTTCTTAATTGCAAGGCAGCTTTTTGGAATGCCTTTTCATCTCGAAAGGCCCCCCAAAAACGCAAACAGAAAGATTGAAAGAACATGCCATGAAAATGGGCAGAAAAAAATATCAGGGAAAAACTGAAAAACAGAACTGAACAAAAAAAAAAAAACGTTAGAGAAAATCAAAAGTTGGCAAGGCAACGTTTTTATACCCTTGCTAGGTTTAAATAACCTATATTTTAGTAATTGTAAGTATTTATAAATGAATTATGGCCTAGAAGTTGCTTATTTTATGAATTTTATTTATATTTTAGTAATCCATCCCATAACCTGAATAATTTGCATTAAATAGACCTTGAAATCTAATGGAAACTTTAATATGTGAAGCCTTAAGTTTATACCTGTTAACTTCCAGGCTTTTATTTTCATATAATAACGTCGAATTGATTTTATTTCTAATGATTTCGGCTTTTCTCGATCTTAACACGTGCTGATCGTTCTAAAGTGACCGTATCCTTAATCTTCAAAATCTAGCTTAAATCTATCGGCTAATTTGCGATAGGGCGCTTATCGATAATTTTATATAAACATGGTCACACTAAGGCGCGCAATATAAAATGAGGTATTTACATACCTTTAGAAACTTTATTAATTTACTTAATTTGCTTGAATAATCCACCATCTGCTGGCCATAACTATAAGCCCTCTTGTTAGGGCATAATAAGAGGAGAAGAAAAGCAGAGAACTAGAGAAATCAGGGCAGCCGAGCGTGGGATCTGTTCAAAAACTGGCCAAAAATGGGGTGAAGGGCGACGGGTGTATCTTTGCCTAATGGCCGCTGGCAAATGCAAAAAGGCTGTTGCCTGTTTGTTGCTTTTGCTTATGCTTTACTCTCTCTCTCCCTCTCTCTGTTGCAACTTGAACAACCTTGAAGTTGCATAAAGCACAGCACAAGAAACAAAAAACAAAAAAGAAAAATACAAAAAAATTGAATTTAATTCAAATTGAGCTTGCCGCACACCGAACAAAAGAAGTGAGATCTGTGCTCTAAAAAGGGCCTCAACAATGTCTTGGCATAGTTACCCTTCTACAGCAGCATCGTCCCCTCTCTCTCTCTGTCGTTTTCTTTACACTGAGAGATTAATTATGAAACACATTTCAAGCTGCAAGACTTGATGGAATTTAAATAAAATAATACAATTAGCTAAGTTATTTTAGAAATCATTAAAAGACCCCTAAAGCTGGTTTTTGAGATAGTTATTTTAATAAGAAGTTAAGGGAATTATTTTTATGAATTAACTTGAGGAAAATTGGCATTACAAGAGTTAGTTGCCAGACCTTTTGTATCCCAAAGTTCCTTTCGATTTCTGAGATACATTTTCCCAGCCGTGTGTCACTCTCTCTCTCTCTCCTCGTCGCTTTTTGTGGCATGTGCTAAAATAGACAAGTTTATTGCCAGTTTGGGGCCTGGGGGCAAACAATGACGAGGCCAAAAGGGTAGACAAGTGCTAGGCCATGTTGTTCTTACTGTGGCAAAGGTCAAAAGTGTGGGTCTCTCTGGGTGTGCGTGTGTGTGTGTGAGAGTGTGCTTTGGGCCGGGTTAAAATGCAGAGCCATCGCCTGACAGTTGTCATGTGGCCAGCGAGGAGGTCTCAAGGTGAGCAACTTGAGCCAAAGGCTTCTGCTCCTCGGGTCCTTCTTCTCTGCCTCAGTCCAGCTGCTGGCCCGGCTTAGGCTTTGTCATGTGTGTTCCAGTGGCAACTGTCAGAGACTCAGAGACTCAGAAATTCAGAAATTGGACAAGATGCAGGCCCGGCACATCTCGTATCTTCCGGCTGCAGTCTCAGCACATTTTGGGGACCAGTGTCTGTGTGTTTACTCTCGGTTATTCATGGAGCTGACCAGCTTTTGGGCGGCTTTCCGACTCCAAGCTTAATTGTCATACATTTTTTGGGGGCGAGCTGTGAGCTGTGAGCTGGGCTTTTTATGACGGCCACGGAAACTGGGTTAAAACGACCCGAAACACTCTTAACTGGGCGGTAAACCGAGGCCCACGATGGCAAATGATGATGGTGCTGCCTACCAGGACTAGTAGCTAAAATTTACCAGGATATTTGTGGCCAGAAGTTTGCTCAGAGCCCAACAGTTGAAGGTTGTTCCACTGTTCCTCTTATTAAATTCTGAACAGTGGGCATTTTTTTGTTAGAAAAATGTTGCCCTTTTAAGCTAGGTCTTGCTTTTTTTCCATAACTTTAAAAAAATGTTTTTTTATGTCAGTTTTTTATTATCCAGAGTTTGCAGGGCCCACAAACTATTAAATACTATTATTAATGTCCAATTTCATCTGCATTTTCCACTAGAAAGCACTCTTTGGACCCACCAACCGCTCTCAAGTCCACTTACTTATTCATTCGGCTCAATTTGCGAATTTAACTGCCGCATTTTCTCGCCGCCTTTTCATTTGCCGACCATTTCTTTTTACGAGCGCGGAAAACTTTGCCAAGCCATTTTCTTTCTTCTCCTGGAAAGGGGAGTGGGACAGGACCAGGCAGGAGGGACGCGGCAATTAGGCAAGTTTTTTTTTCAGCTGGTACTTCTTATTTTTAAGAACGCCCTCTGACGATTTTCTTTTTTGGCCTAATCAAGAGCCAGACAGTGGAAATAACAACAAAATGCCAAGTAAATTATTTGACAATTTCAAAGGTTGATGCTGACCTGATGACGGCCAATTAAAAACCAAAAATTGCCTCGACAGACGGCACAGACAAAGGCGGCAAAATGGGAAAAGCGGCAAATGTGAAAAGAGAGAAGGCCGAGACGAGTCGACATCGCAAGTTTAATTGAAAATTATCAAGAGCAGACGGTCGGGCCATAAAGGCGGGAAATACATTTTTTTGTGGGTGGATGGATGGGTGGTTGGCCCTTCCCCGGACTCCGGACTCCGGAGACAACTGTCGCCACACGGATCGCACCATTAACTGCCCTAGGAGATGCGCCAGAGATGCGGACAGGCGATTTCCTTAACAAACTTCACGGCGAGTACTCCATTTTAAAGACATTACGGCCCAGTGCCGTGTGTATGCCGTACACAAGGAGAAAAAATCATGGTTTTAAATAAGGAATATTTGAATTTTAGACGGCTAATGTTCAGTCAAAATTTACTTAAAGAAAATGTATAATAAAGAAAGATTTACTGCAAAAAAAGGATTAGTATTTTGAGGCACAAATAGTGGTGACAGAACCTCGATGAATATTAATCGATATATCGATATGGTGATATCAAAATCAAGCAGATTTAATGCTTTTAAAGAATACCAAAGATCAAGAATCCAGAATATAATATAATGTTTATTACCTAATTTCTTATATATTTAATTATAAATCAAAATAGTTTGACGATAAACAATATCGATAATATCAAGACATTATGCTGACTATCGATAGTATTGATAGTAGAAAGAACCTCTATGAATATTAATCGATATATCGATATGGTGATATCAAAATCAAGCTGATTTAATGCTTTTTAAGAATATCCAAGATCAAGGATCCAGAATTTAATATAATGTTTATTGCATAATTTCATACCTATTTAATTATATTTCAAAATAGTTTGACGATAAACAATATCGATAATATCAAGACATTATGGTAACTATCGATAGTATTGATAGTAGAAAGTCCAATCAGGCTATCGATAGTTGGCTCAATACCCTTTTTTCCCCTAGAATCATGAAGGAACCCTTATCCCACGATTTCTCGCCAGAATCTTTTTGCAGATCCTCCTTTCTTCTCAGTGTACGAGATGTGTGTACCTTGAGTGCGAGCCGACACGTTTTCATTGTTTGATAAAATGAAATTTTATGGCACACAGCGCCGGGCAGCACAGGACACACACACATACACACACACACACGAGCGCAGGACGAGATAAAAAGCGAGGACGAGCTTGGGGACGGGACGAGACCTCGACTGACCGAAAATTGAAACAGAGCGGCTATGAATTTCAAGCCAAGACAATGGCCTCAACGTGCCCGGCCTCGGAGCTGCCTCCAGCTCGTCCTGCTCGTCCTGTTTATCCTGGCTGGCACAGTTTGGGGCTAGTTTCCACTCCCCAGACGAGGACAAACAAACAAACAAACAAACGAACTCTGGAGGTGGAGCGCCGAGGCGAATGTTCAAGATAATTGAATGAAAATTCATTCGTGTGCTTTTCGATTTGGGAGTACGGGCGAAAACTTTTCTTTCCACCTCCTGCGGCAACCTCCAGTTCCAGTTCCCAGTTCCCAGACCCTGCTCCTGCCCCCCATTCCCATTCCCATTCCCATCTGTTGTTGTCGTTCTTTTTGTCAACAACCAAAAATTCTTTGCTTTTTCTTTCTATATTTTTTGGCATTTTGTGTGCAGATGTTGCGGGTGCGGGCAAAAGTATTTACATGTCGTTGTCATTTCCGAAATTTCCAGCACGAACAGGATGTATGTACAGGGAGGAGTGTGGAGAGTGGGGAGAAGGAGAGGTCCTGGGGACTGGGGACTCAAATCGAATTAGAGCTTTGTTGTCCCTTGTAGTCTTATTTGTTTAATTTGTGAAAAGGCTGCCTGCCTGCCTGCCTGCCTGCCAGGCGCCATGTTTTAGTCTAACCAGCCTCAGCCTCTCCTCCAGCACCGACTCCTGCCACGACCCCTGCCTCGACTCCAGCCTCTTCTCCAGCCCCGACTCCTGCCCCGCCTCCAGTCCCTGCCGCATCCTTGTTGACTGGCATCCCTTTGGCTCAACAAGTTGAACCCAAAAGAATTTGCATAAAAATTCATGGGGTTAGCCTCGGGGCGGAAGAAGAAAACGGAGCTGCCCCAGATATTTATATCTGTATCAATTTCTTTATATGCTGGGGATATGCGGGGATATATGTATATGCTAGGCGGCGATTAGTGGGTCATTCCCAGGACTCTTGCATTGAATCAGCATAATTCCGTGATTTCCTTTCCAAGGATTTTTTTTTTACCTCCACCCTCTCGGCCTGCACTTTCTTTCGAGGAATTCTCAATGTCAGCGGCGAAAAGTAATTTACAATATCGATGCGACATGGCCGCAGCCTTGGCTGGATGACTTCCATTTCCTTGCCGCTTTCTCTTGGCAAGCTGTCAGCTTTTACCTGGCATTCGGAACACTTTCCTCCCTTTCCCTTCCCTTTTTTTTTTCGCGTTTTTCGTATTATTTAACAGATGCTGCCGCTGCCAATGAGGCGAAGATGAAGGCGGCGTCGTTCTCATTACTTAAAAGCGACGCCAACGTTGATTGAACGAATGCCGAGGAGCTGCAGGGCGGCGGGCGAAGTTCGATATTCAATGGAATACGCGGCGTATGCGCAATATATATGCAACTGAATTTCGAGCAAGGAAATGCGGTTGAAAGTCAATAAAATTAAATAAGAAGAACACTTAATTCGATTCCGTATTTCCACACGAAATATGCACTGGAGTCTCCGCG
>JAEIIF010028640.1:0-11894 GCA_018874455.1 Drosophila trapezifrons
TTAATAATTAAAAATAACTAAAAATAAGAGAGAAATAACTATCAAATTTAATTTGAAGTAATGAAAAAAGTTACAGCTAAATTTTGTATTTACAATTTCACAATAACTCAACTCTTATCTGAGCATTACTCATGGAAGCCAGAAAAAAACCCAGAGAGCCTGCAAGAAGTGCTCGATAAGAAATTATTAGATATGTTAATACGCAAATTCAACGGAAAAAAAATTAAATAAGGGCAGAAGGAGGAGGAAGGCCTGCCAGTCCACCCCCAAACGCAAACAGACATTGAGTAATAACATTTTAATAGCCATAGAGATTAATTGGCTCGGGCCAAGGAGGCGTGTGCGGCAAGTGAATCATGCGATCCACTAGAGAAACTACACACCCAGACGAGAACGGGATCGGGGACAGATAACCGGGGCGGGCACGAGGCATGAGGCATGCGGAGGGGGCGAGCAAAGCGAAACTATGCAGATTGTTGAGTCAAAATTTAATTGACCACACGAGCGGGTCATAAAAGTGCGGAATTTGCTGTGAATAAAAGCAAAGCAAACGAGCAGCCGAATACACAAAAATTTGCTTAGCATGAAAAGCGAAAGGCGATTGCATGATAACACAAGCCCCGCCTCGCCAGCCTTACCAGCTGAGCGGGCACCTTCGTCGAGCCGGGCCTACCCAACCCTCATCCTCTACATCACCGTCTCTCGTAATCACCCCCTTAAAATCACCCCATAACTACCCTCCTCCCGATCCAGCTGACGGTCACGCCAGTGAACACGATACTTCCTGCTAGAGACGGGTTATACCGAACTCCTTTTTTCAATTTTAAAATGGGACACTTTACCAGGAACCTTAATGCTCAGCAGAAAAAATTCCAATTACGAGTTATTCCATTTAAGACTATGCTTTGGATGTTTCTGGGAGCATCTTTGATTAAGGACAAGGATGGATTTAGTATCAGGTTGGTCATTTTCTCAATTTCCAGTTACATTTTCACCTAGTAATTAGCGTTCCAGTAAATGGTCGTTAAACTTTTGCTGACCGTAAAAAGAAATCGGTTTGCTCATGCCCCGTACGTAACCCGAATATCTACTTAAAAGCTAAGCATTTGTTAACTGGCGTTTAGCTATCCAAGATATAATAACTTGACTTTAAAAATGAGGGCCTTAAGCGTTTATACTTGAAGTATTTATGGAGGTAAACATAATATCTAATATTATTTTAGATATAATGTCTGAAAAATCCAGGTAAAACCCCTTTTTTATTAACTGACAGTTTATCTGTTCGATAAATATTAACTAAACCTTAAGAATGCGGTCCTTAAACATTAAAACCTTAAGTTTTTATTGAGGTAAGCATACAATTACGTATTATATTGTATAAAATACTTGAAAAGATCTATTTAAAACCCAACTTTAGTTAACTGCCAGTTAAACGGCACGATAAATATTAATTGATCTTTAAGAAAGCCATGCTTAAGCATTTAAGCTTCAAATATCTATCGAGCTAAACACAACACTTGATATGTACTTTAAATTGAAGTCTTCTTAAGTGAAAGCTTCAAATGCAATCTACTCTAAAATACACGTAGGTGTGATACCCACCAATAGTTTTACCCAAGCCGAACTTCCTCCACCTCCACGCACTCCTCATCCCCGCAATGCGATTCCATTCACGGTTCCGTTCACGTTCAGTTCCCAGCGCACAGCTCATCCCGCTGAGCGACGGCGACTTCATTTGGAGAACTGCAGTCGACGACGAATTAATTATCTTCAATTCATTCATTAAGAAATGTGGGTGGTGGCAGGGCGGCAGGGAAGAAGGTTCGATAATGAATGCACACACACACACACTGGCTCTGGCGCTGGCTCTGCCTTTGCCTGGTTGTATCTCATAGTACGTAACGTACTACAACACAGAGCCCCTTGTATCTCATAGTACGCCCGCCCGACTCTCGTATCTGGCAAATGAATGAAAAACAACCGCCAGTCGTGGAACCCGGGGGTGGGGTCTGGGAAACTGGAACGGGGCTTTTTGCCGCATCCGTCGGTTTGCCGCCGTCACGAGATGTCTGGAAAGAAGAGGGGTGGGGCGGAGAGATGTGGGGGGTGGGATAAGCGGGACAGGTCGCATAATAAATTATTCGCGTGACCAAATAATTTGCGTTTGGGGAATTTGCAAATGTCAGAGCGTAGAGCTAAGCCCGGCCGGGACTTCTATGGGGGCTCCCGTCTCGGGTTTCGCTTATCACTGCCATATCAGAGCGAGAGAGCGACGTTGGGCCAAAGGAAAATTATTAGTTCCATGAATTATAAATGCCCCTACTACTACAATACTTCTTGTTTATGTTTCTCTGGCCTTTTATCGCCGCAACTTGAACTTTGCCTCTTCCTGCGTTCCTCCATCGATGTTTATGTGCTCCGAAAGCTCCAGTGGAATTGAGGGAAATTATGGTTCAATGATATCACTAATTGCACGGCACAAAAGATATTCCGTATATATTCCGTTCTGGCTTTTTGTTTTTGGCGCCTAGATTTATGGGAATTTTGTTTTGATTTCGGTCTTGTTTGTTGTTATTGCAGGGGTGTGGCTTTCCTGGTGATATGTGATAAGTATAAACAACAACATTTCAAGAGCAAGGTCGCGCGATAAGGAAATGAAGGGGGGAAAAAAATGGGTCAAAATTAAATAGTAAAGTTTTACAGGCTTAAAAAACTTGTCTTGCTTCCAGAGAGAACGAAGAACCTCCTAACGAGTTGATAATTTTCATAAATTCGCGACTTTTGCAACCCTTTTGGACATAATTTAACCCCCGAAAAAACCTAAATTAAAGGAAATGGTCGAGGAAATGCAACTTCCAAATGGGCCACAACTTTGCGGCCTAAAAGGGACCGCCAAACAAGCCGCCAAGAAGCCCAAAGTAAATTTACAAATATTAAGTATACGATGGGCCCCGAAATAAAAGGGTCAGGGAACCGGGGAGAGAGACCTATGGCCTGTATAACTTTTCTGCAAATTGACTTTCAGCACGCATAGGAAGGTGGTTCTTCATAAAAACACACACAGAAAAACAGCATGTGGCATGTGCGAAAAGGCAGGCGTACCGCCTGTCATTAAATTTCGCGCCATGAGTAGCAGAGGAAGTGCCAGCAACTGCAACTGCAACTGGTAACTAAGTCAGTCGTGTGTCTGCTCCACCCACTTTAACCACCGCGGATCGGTTCGGACCGGAGCGGATGGAGGGCAGGAGGTGGAGCTACCACACATGACATTTTATTATTACAAAATAAGCATTTACCCAACGCATATGACAGTTAATAACAGACAACAACAGCAAAAGCACCGGCAGCAGCAGCAGCGGCAGCAGAATGCAAAAATTCCCACAACATCCGGTTGAGAGCAGAAAAACCAACAGCAGCAACAGCAACAGAGCAACATCGAGCGAGGCTACACAACAAAAATATATATACATATAAATCCAAACGGAACAAATAAAACTCAGCCAGAGAAACGGCAAACATTGGCGGCACAGTGATCGAAAATGTATTTCCATAGCTATAGAATTTAAAAGTGAAGCAAATATTTAAATATTTTATTATTAGAATTATATTTACGACCTTTCAAGGCTTTTTATTAAATATCTAACTACTATAAGAATGTATCCATCAAATTTGGTGGCTTTAGCTCTTATAGTCTCTGAGTTAAAGGCGTTTGTCCGCATAGACGGACACACGGACAGACGGACATGGACATGATATTATAATATTTTATTATTATAATTATATTAAGGACCGTCAAAGATTTTAATAAAATATCTAACTACTTTAACAATGTTCTCATCAAATTTGGTAGCTCTAGCTCTTATAGTCTCTGAGTTAAAGGCGTTTGTCCGCATAGACGGACACACGGACAAACGGACAATGCTATATCAACTCGTCCGGTGATGATGATCACATATATTAAGTCGAAGATATCTCTCTCCGCCTGTTAAAATTCAAAAAGACATAACCTACTTCAACTTATCAAAAAAAATTAAATTACAAAATATCTTGATATGTCCCACTGTTCCCTGACGCTTTAGTAGGCGCGAAACACTGTCCGCGTGAGTGGCGGATATGCATATGGACGGATCGGGTCTACTATAGTCGTTGACTATAGAGTTGGGCTGTCGAGTGGAGGAGGAGGCACACAGGCACCGAGTCACAGAGGCACTGTGGCACAGTGGCTGCCACCGACGCAGCTCGGATGCGTCGTGAGTCAGCCGCCGTGGAATGTGAGTGGCATACAAAATGTCGCATGCGGATGCGGACCGGTCCAACGCCGACAGAATGCAGCCCAGAGAAGAAGAAAAAAAAAATAAAGCACTCAAAATCCGAGAGAGCGAATACTGATATGGCCGGGGGTTTTTTTTATTTTTTGCAGTTGCATCGCGCGGTGCCAATGCAAACAAGTTGTGGAGGGGAGTCCGAGACTCGGAGATGTGTTGTTGGTGGGTGTCGCCGGAGCACCTCCGCCCCGTACAGCTCCGCCCATCGCCTGTTAGCCGGCTTTTCCGCTGCATTCTGCCTTGCGCCGGTTTTGGGCAACAGTTACCGGCAACAAGTTTTTTCTTTTTTAAAGCAAGGCTGCAGCGGTCTGAAGTTGTTTGCCAGCAATCAACACAGAAAATATACATAATCGCATCGCAAAGATGCTAAACTTATGTCCCAACTGAGGAATGAAGTGTGGGATGTGTGAAATAGAAGCAAGGGTTACTTTTACAACTTAATTTTAATATATTTATCTTTAGTTGAGTCTTCCCCCAACCAGTATTCACCAGTTTTTATTTCGGGAACCATAAAGTCATTTTGAAGTGATAGATTATAAAGATTTAAATAAAAAAGCGTTACTAAATGGCCACACGAAATATTTAATCTCTCGGTAAGTCCCCCCCCAAAAAACCAATTTGTACAGTTTTCGGGGCAAAACTTTTCAATTTAAACACGAGATCTGAGCGTGTAGCTTTCATTCCTTTTTTTTTCTTTTAATTTCTTCAACCTGTTGAAGTCAACCTACATTCCACAGATTTCTATCGTCGCCTCCACGTGTCGGTAAGTGACCACCGATGACCACCATCATCGTGGCGACCCATTCGAGTCGCGCACACAAAAAAAAATTGCTCAAAAATCCATTTACACCATCATTAATCTTCGCCAGCCCTGACGATGCGATACAATACGATATGAGATGCGATGGTGCGGCTGCTGCTGGTGGGCAAGAAATTAACTCTTAATGATCTGTCGTCCCTCCGCCATTTGTCCAGCAATTAATGGGTCCAAAGTTCAATCGATAGACGGTTCACAATCCATTCATGGCAACTGAGGACTTTATCCCGAGTGCAGAGCCCGATTGGCCTTTAAAAAGGGTTAACTTTTGTAAGTTTTTCTTTAGGAAATATAGTAGAGTATTTTAAAAATTAATACATAAACTGCTTTTATTTCCCCTTTCTTCAACTTAATATCTGATACGATCTCTTCCCTTTCCCTGATCATGTGACACCCAGCGATCTCTGACGGCCCCCTTTACCCAGACACATCTCCACATGATAGTCCCCCTTCTCAGTTTCAGATTACTGATCAACTCGACTAATTACAGATCTGATAGAAACCGCCACAAAGCGCCCAGTTCCGGACTTCCACTGGGTACATATAGTTCATGCACGGAGGGAAAAGGAACGATCTAGATCGGGTTATATAATTTTAGGCTTTTTGTTTGCTTTGATCCTGCCTTAAAATAATATATTATATTCTAAAATTTGCTCTAAAAATCCGCTTTCTTCCCTTATATAAAACCCGGCTCTGCAGACTTAGTTTTCAACTTTAAAATAGTTTTTTCTCTGTGTTCTATATGCTATATATGTACTTGTTTGCATTTTGTGAATGGGCCACTCTGATCCGATGATGTTCATGAAGATAATAATGACTATGATGCTGATGACAATGATGAATGGAGGAGCGGAGACACAGAGAGCAGAGCAGAGACACTCTCATTCACAAATCCAACAGAGCGGGATGGCCATAGTTGGCGAGCAAACAAAACCAAAAAATATTAATTAGCATTTGACGGGGGGAATGAGGTCGCTGTCGCAGTCACAGTTCCCGTCGCAGTCGCTGCCAAAGTCAGCGTCGCCTAATCGCCCGCTCACGAATCGCCAAGCGGATGCCACAAATTTGGGCATGTTTCGCCGTCGCAGTCGCCGTTCGCTGCTTCCTTTTGCGATTTTATGAATGAAAGCTTTAGTTTTTTGTATTTTTTTTTATTTTAGGTTAAACGTAGTAAACGTTGGCGTAGCTCAGAGCACTCAACGGCATTGCCATCTATGGGCAAAGTGCAGAGAGTGTGAGTACATCGAGTGGATGGGATCGGATCGTATTGGATTGGATCGGTGTGGATCGGTTGGGATCTCGAGTGTGGCAGCTCTGTAAATGGCTAACTACGATCTCACTGACGACTGCCAGCTGGCAACTGCCATTGAGTCATACATACTACACTTTAAGGTGGCATTGTGGGCAGCTTGAATATCGAGTAGAGGTCGATGAATATATCTAGATATTGGGGTGAACTCAGAGAGGTTTAAAGACAATAAATGGATCAAGATAAATTACGGAAAATTAGGATTAATTATAAAAGGGAGAATCTAAAACACAGATCTATAGAGAGTAAAGGAAGACATAGTAAATTAAAGGGTTCCAAGAAGATCTTAAAATATATATTACTTATAATATTTAGAATACAAAATAAAAATAATAATAACAAACCACCTCTTAAAGTTTATTCACTTCCCCAAACAAGACACAGGACACTTCTCCTCCAACTTGACCAGCTTCCTTTGCATAAGGACGACTCCAACCCTGAGGATAAACCTCTCAACCTTCGCCTCTCATCCTCCTCCAAAAGATACAATTTCAGTTCGGCGATTGCCATTCGATTGTTATGCTACGAGCCACGATGAGTACGAGTATTGGCTGTTTGTGTGTCATTGGCTTTAGTGTGTCATTGCCATGCGAATTGGAATGAGATTATTTGCGTGCTTGTTTGTGTTTGTGTGTGATTTTATTCAATTGTGGCCATCGTGTGTGTCATGTCAGAATGCATTCACAAATTCAGCATTTGCAACAACCCCATCTCCAACCGTCCATCCAAAGCAATCCAATCCAATCCAAAAGCACACACACAAATTGTCGGCAATTACGGCGAAGCGGAATCGAAATACATCCGTTCGTTCACCGATGATTGTCCATCTGGCGGAGGGAATCAATTGACAATTTGCCCTTTTTACCCTTTATTTTTAAGGGCTACTTAAAGGTTCTGTCTGTGCGTATGTCCGCTTGTCCGTTAGTTATTAAAAACATCTAGATTTTGGCTAGTAAAAGCGATAGAGTTACCTAATTTGGTGTCAACATTCTTTGACATCTTTACATTTTGATCCGGCTCGAAGGACCAAAATTTAAGTCCTATTATTTGTGACCTCTTTACATTGTGATCCGGCTCGAAGGACCAAAATGTAAAAAGGTCCCAAATAAAAAGACTTAAGCACGGTGAGTATTTGTAAGAAACTGATTTTATTTTGAATGTGCTTGGTTTATATAGGGGATTGGATTCTAATTCAGATCTATGACCTACACAGAGGCCGCACATCTGGTTGTCTTATCTTAAAAGATATTCTGTGAGCACGCAGGGGTTAAGATTACATGTACAATATTTGTCAAATCCATAGAAATGTGTATGCATATATACGTATTCAGGCGTGAACACAATGTGATCAAATTTTATCCACAAAGCTTTGGCTACCGGGTATTTCATAGTCGGGCACCTGTAACTTTCTTGTGTTTCCCTATTTTTCCATAACATATTATTGTATAGATTTCGTTTTGTGACAGGCCGTTAGCTTTTAGTGCGGTCATTTAAAGCGCAGTTCAAATTTGCAACTCGCTCTGACAGTTGACGATAATTGCGATTATCATCATCATCATCATCGGAGCGAGCCATCGTCATCAACGTGGCCATCATCATAACCGGGCAAATTGACTGGACAATTGAGTCCAATGATTGAAATGTGGCCCAAAAAACAGCTGTGTGTGTTTGTGGGTATTATTTTTACAAGAATGACTAACCATTATAGTTTCAATTACCAACGCGTGTCGATAATTTCAATCGTTTTTTACGTCTGTTTTGTTATTCGAGGGCTCCTCCGGTTTCAGTGACGGTTTATAGCTTGCTTTTTTTTATTTGCCACTCGTGAAATTGTTGTAAATTGCGATTGTTAACTTTTAAATCACATTTGAATTAATACCCCAATGATAAATATGTAATTCGATTAAATGTATAAATAGCCGGCAAAGGTAATTTTTTGTAGGGCAAGCCCAGTAAACAACAATAAATTATATTTAATTCAATGACAATTTAATTTATTTGAAATAAATACGCAGAGAATAAAATACATCATTTGATTTACGGGCTTTATTTTTTGTGTCGGAAATTATTCTAAATATAGTAGCAGGTCGGTATTTTTCAAAGATATCTGATTAGATATATATGATTATGTGCTTTAAAATAGTTTGCATATATTATTACGACTGAGAATTAACTTGCATTCAATCGGACATAATAAGCCAAGCAATGAGCACATAATTCTCCATCAGAGAACTGACAAATTTCCAAGGAGTTCCGGTCATTATTGTCCATTCACTCCACATAAATCTTTTTTCGCCTTTTCGCACGGATATAACTCCGTTCTATTACAATTTAATATATCGCCAGTGCAATATATCAGGCATTTCCGTCGCTTTCCCCTTTCGACTGGCTTTCGGCTGGCTTTCGGCCTTGGCTAAGGTCTAATAAATAATTGTACACCGATACGTATACGCAATGTGCCAGGCCAGGGGTTTAGCTTTGTTGCCGGAAGAGAAACAACGAGGACGGCTGGCCGAAATAAAAGCTTTCTCGCTTTAAGACCTTTAGACCGCGTAATGCAAAAACTGCCAACATTTGTCATAATTTTCTGCAACAGAATATATATTTTTGGCTTACGCAAAAATGCGCAGAATTAAAAATCAATAAACAAACAAACACACAGAGGAGAGTGGAGGTGCGGCCCGGTCTGGTGGCACGTATTTCCGCAACAGTTGCAATTCTCGAAAGCGATAAACAAATTAAACAAAAGACAAAACAAGAAAATGCTTAACAAAAACAAATAAGCAGAAAAAAAAAGAAAAATAATGTATATAAAAATCATAATTTATGGACGCCATAGGCGACTAAGGCTCACCCTACAAAAGGTAGTTACTATTATCTTTATAATAAAGAATTATTGTTATATATATCATTAAAATCAAGAACTACATAATAAAGGTATAGAAAAGCATTTTAAAAATATTTTTGATAAAGAAAAAGGTACAGAGAGATTAATATGATTAACAGTAATAATTAAGATAAATAAAATACGATATAAAACGTATTTAAAACTACTTTAAAAATAGGAATAGATATAACTAATTAGGTAGCTATAAAATAAATAGTAAATATATTTGAAATAGAATCCAAGGAGTTTACCTAGACCCTCAGCTGATCATCCATTGGTCCCTTTCCTCTTAATAACCCACCGTAGGGAACCCTAGACCTTAAAGAGTCTGAGGTGAAAGGGCTAATGATATGGCGGGAGTGCGAGTATAAGTTCGAGTTCGAGTCGAGTCAAGTGCGGTATGTAGACGACAGCAGACAGCCGACAGAGGAAATTGTCATTTTGTTGCAAAAAGAACACGTGCCGCTGATTAGTTAAGTGAGAAGGCCACACGAGCGAGATAGAGAGCTTCTTCTTCGGCTCGTGATATGTGCTCTGGCTGGCCCCTATTCGCCGCCCCCTACCCAACCCACTTTTCGTATGGCGAACGCATCATAAAAATTATTTAACGCTATCGCACATTTGTCATGCCGCGTTGGCTCTTTTGCGTGCCTCTGCCTCTGACTCTGCCTTTTATTATTATTATTTGTTGTTATTGTTGTTGTCGCCGCCTTTGCCGTTGTTTCTGTTTTCTTGCGCTTTTGTTTTTACGATTATTAAATTTCCTCAAAAAAAAAAACAAAACAAAAAAAAAAAGAATAAATGAAATGAAATGAAAAATAAAGAAAAGAAAAAGGCCAACAAATATTCTGCACTGACGTAATAACATGACAGTGAGATATGAGCGAGAGAAGACGACACAGGCGGAGAGGAAGCGAGTTCTTTGATTATTTTTACGTGATTTCTCTTGTGGCGAATGATGATTTGATTAGACTGCAAACTCGATTTAGATTAGGCCACAAGCCAGACGTTCCAAAGGGGTTTTTGGTGGGGAAGGGGCTGGGAGATATTATATCAGACATATCCTGTCTGTGGATCATTAAAAACTAATTGCTAAAATAATAACTAGCCTATCTAACTAAAGAAATTATAGGCTACCGCTTGCTTACTATGATTTTTAAGGGCGGTAGTGGGCGTGGCCTAATTTAAAAAGTAACTTGATCTGCGTCTAATATATAAGAATGTTGTTACCAAATTTGGTAGCTCTAGCTCTTATAGTTTCTGAGATGTAGGGTTTTATTCCCATTAACGGACATGCGGACAAACGGACAGACGGACATTGTTAATTCGACTCGTCTGGTGATTATGATCAAAAATACATCATTTTATGGGGCAGAGATGCCATTTTTTGACTGCGACATACATTCTCTAGGTGTTGAGACGGACAGCCGGACATCGAACTGACGGACAAACGAAATAACGGACAACGGACAAACGAACTAACGGACAGGCGAACATGGCTAAATTGACTCGTCTAATGATGCTAATCATAAATGTACAACTTTAAGGTTTTCTTAACCTATTTCTACATGTTGCCTACATTTTCAGTTACTATTAAATTAAAATACCCTTTAACTTTATAAATACCTAGTAAAAAAAACCATAAATCTTTCAAGTAAACGCTCCACATTTTTATTTACAAAAATTTCAACTAAAACCCATAAGACTAAATACCTGGAAAATACTACATAAAACGGAAACTTGAGTATCATTCAAATATTTGTTTTTCATTTCAACATATAACCTGCGATCTGAGATAAACCACGTTCTATACTTAACCCTAGCAGCACTTCCCGATGTCCGCAGAGAGATTTCCAGCAACTCTGACGAAATTACGGCGTAATCATAACGTGAACTCGTGATCAATGTTCGTGTGACTCGTGATTAAATCAGAAATTTTGGCAACTTCATGAGCCACACATACTCTATATATGCGAATATAAACAATCATTTCGCCACACGGCTATCTGCAGCAGAGTGTTTATTTTGGTAAACGTTTTCTGGTAAGTCACCGTTCTTCTGCTGATAAAATGCCAAAATTATCGGGAGCAATGGGTGGGTAAAAAAATAATTTCCAGGGCACTCTGACGTCATATGTTAGGATAAGAAAGACCAAAAGTCAAGGTGAGGACAGAGGCAATTGAAAAAGAAAAATTAAACAATAATGATGGAAATTCCATTTTCAAGTGATTTCCGTTTTGGACAAAAGTCAGTCGCCATCCGCCTTTGCCGGGCGGATCTCCCAAAACACTTTCGGTTGATTTGGTTTGTCAATATTTGCAAGGGGTCAATGGTATATTTTATGATGGCACGTGTCTGACCGGACAGAAACGAAAGCAGCACCAACGAAAACAAACAAAATTAAACAATAAATAAATGACAAAAGTGGAAGAGTGGCAGAGAGACAACAGCACAAAAAACAAATGGCAAACTATTAACGCGTTTGTTTACACGCCACAACAGCCACAACAACATTTAAATGATTGTCATAAATTTTTTGCGCTGAAAACCAGGCAA
>JAEIIF010028665.1:0-40567 GCA_018874455.1 Drosophila trapezifrons
TAATCGTAAAGTTTACAGTGCTATGTTATTCTTTCACGTTCAGATAAATTTTAGGAGGGCTGAAAACCGAATTCCTTTTATCTGGTGATTATCTTTTCCGGGCAGATAGTTTACTAGGGACGGTAGAAAACGGCCCTAAGGGGCTAAAGCTTGCGTTTCCATTTGAACATTCTTATTTGTTATTTTATTTATTATTTATCCACGTTCTTATATTATTTTCAAGGCGAAAAATTGTGTGACATAGTCCGGAGAGACTCCCGCGCTAGAGAGACCCACAAGACAGCTGTGGGGCATTGTTATATGTGATCTAATAGTTAAATTTTATTGTAATTCTATATATAAATACATATTCAGATGTTAGTTTGAATCCATGCGCTGTTGCTCTGTACATTCATTCGATTTGTAATCGACGACGGCGGCGGTAAATGCTTGGCATCCCTCTCGTCCCTTTCCGATTGGTCTGATCTAGGCATTGCCCTGCGGCTCGGTGGCTATATTCACGTCCGCCTGGATGTGATACGGTCCCTCGTTGACATAGGCCGTGAAACGCACTGTTTCGGTGGGCGTAAACTCCGAGCTGACGGCCAGCATATCCAGAATCTCCCACTTCAAAAACTTGACGTCCTTGTGCAGATCCTTTTGGCGCGACAGCAGAAACTCAACGGCACCGCCGGTATTCTTGAGTGCCACTATACCCCAGCGGTATTTACAGATGGTTTTCAGCAGGGCCAAAGCGGCCAATTGGAGGTCAGGGAATGGCGTATTGATCAGCTCCATGATGTTGTTGGCCTGCAGCCCGCCAGCGAAGTTCTCATACCAGCCCTTGAGGATGTTGCTGCGGAATAGAGGGGAATTATGAGGCATTAGCAAGGTGACTATCTAACTTTAGATTAAGAGAGCCTCACTCGATCTCCTTGCTGGGCGGTGTCGCCGTCTCCATCGCATAAATCACATCTAGCGAGTTGAGCAGCCGCACTTTGATCGGCGCCGATAGCTTCTTGGTGTACGCGCCGTACTTGATCAGCGTTCGCTCCATGGCCGGCTGGAAGTGGAGGTGCAGCAGCATTTTGCCCTGCGGCGTGCCCGCCAAATTGGGCAGCGTGTCCAGGGCCGTGGGCAGGATTGCCTCGTCCTCCGACTGCAGCTGCTCGAACAGGCAGACAAGCATATGCGAATAGCCAACGATGATCTTCTGCGGCTGCACGGCGGCAATTTTGCCAAAGAACTTCATGATGCTAGGTACGAGCAGAGCGTCCAGGGGATTCTCCTCGAGCCGCTGCACCCGGTTGCTGATCACATCGAAGACACGCCGCCGCTCCATGTAGGAGAGGCCATGATTCTGCTCGGCCAGCGGCACCAGGATCTCCATGACGCTGGCCTGCAGCAGGACATCGTCGTTGTCCAGCTCGCTCAGTGCCGCATCCAGCATGAACTCAACGGAGCTGAGCGAGGAGGCGCTGGCCTTGGCCAGGGTCACGGCCAGCTCGTAGGCGCGACAGCGCACAATCTCGTTCTGCTGCAGCAGCTGCACCAGCTTGGCCTGGACCCCGGCATCATTCAGGCGTTGGACGAGCACTATGGACAGGACGTTAATGGCCACGGCGCTGCCCTGCGTCTCCGACTGCTTCAGCTCGTCGAGAACAAGAAACAGGAGCTCAGTATTGGGCAGCTGAAGCACTTGACCCGAGAGCACCTGACGCTGCAGCTCCCTGAGCAGTAGGTTCAGCACCAGCAAGCGCACGGCCGGATTCGAGTGGGTGAGGCCGCGATTCAGCAGCGTCGGCAGCTGCGCGTCGCCGGTGCTTGGCGCCAGCAGGTGCAGGCATCTGTCCATCAGCTCCAGTGCCACATTAACAGCATCCTTCGACGCATCCGCGCCCCCACTTCCGATTTCTGCGCATTCGTACAATTCGGGAGCGCCGAGCACGCGTCGAACGATTTGCTTCGACGGCGCCGACTTGTTGATAGCCGTATTCATGCTGTTTAGCGCCTCCAGGCGCTGAGTCTTTGGTTCCAGCGCCTTTAGCTGGGCTAGCCACCAACTCTCGTCCATTACTTGCGTTTTTTTTTTGTGAATTGTTTAAATGACAGCCAAACTCAGTGTTGCCAGATAATGTTTTGCATTCACCCTAGAAAATCTCAAATAGTCGAGATTTTTCCCTAATAAAAACCAGGAAAAAAAATATTTCAAGAACACAGCTATAAAATAGCTTAAAATGTCTAAACAATAAATACCAAACTGAATTACTAAATAGATGATAACTTTTTCTGCGCCTAATCCAAATATTAAAGTTTTAGGCAAGAGGGATCCCAAGAGAACTGTTATAATAGAGTAAAGCTAAAAGTTCTGCTCCTACCAGCTGCCATCTCTGAGCATTCATTCTCATCGATGAGGAAATTGGAGGGAAAATTCACTCTTCTTGGGTTTTAGGTACCAGGCGAACAGAAATACTAGATAGAGGATTTCATCTTCTGCGCTCAAACTTAATATAACAGTTGTAAGCAAGACGGATCCCAAGAGAACTGGTATAATAGAGTGAGGCTTAGAGCGCTGCGCCTACCAGGTGCTATCTCTGAGCGTGTAGAACAGAAATACTAGATAGATAATAATTTCTCCTGCGCCTAAATTTAATATAACAGTTTTCAGCGAGAGAGATTCCAAAATATCTGTTATATTCCAGTACAGCGCCTACCAGCTGCCAATTCTGATCGCCTGGTATTTTATTACCATTGGTATGAGAAATTTTAAAGGGGGGCGATCATAAATACTAGATAGAGGATAATTTATTCTGCGCCTAACCTTAATATAATAGTTTTAAGCGATGAGCAATAGGAAAAAGGCAGTGCATACTTTCGGGGCTACTCTGTTATATTACAGTCGGGCGGAAAGTAAAGCTGGATTTTTTAGGGTGAAATCACGACTGTTTGAGCATTTTTAGGGGAAAGCAAAATTTTTGTCTGGCAACGCTGGTCTCTAAGCTGATACAACCCTGTTTTGACGCCATTTTACAGGCGAAATTTGTGTGTGTGTTTTTCTGTGACGCGTTGTTGTAACAAAAAAAAGTAAAGAAAAGAAAAACAGTGGAGTGGAATTTTCGCTAGCAGCAGCGCAGCAGCAACGATAACGAGAAACAGCAGTAGCAGCCAGTGAAGATGTCGCAACGCTTTGCACCTGGCCAAGCGCCGGTGCAGTCGCGCTACCAGCCGCCACCGCCGGCTCCCGGCATGCGTCCCTATCCGCCGCCAGGCGCCACTTTTCCGGTGAGTTTTGCTGCGTTTTTTCGACCGACCTATGGCTAAATTATGTGGTTCTCTCTACTCCCAACAGCCTCGCGGCTTTCCCTTGCACCCTAACACAACGCAACCGGTGCCGGGCACAGCGCCAGCTGGTGTTCCCGGCGTGCCTGGTGTGCTGCCCGGTGTGCCCGGGCCCGGTTCGCTGTTGCAGCGCGCCGCCCAGCAGCCGGCCTTCCAGAGCGGACTGCGTGGCACTGGTGGCGGAGGTGGAGGCGGTGGCGGCGGTGGAAGTGGTGGCTCTGGAGGTGGCGGCAGCAAGCGGTCAAACGAGGCGCGCGGTCTGGGCAGCGGGCCGGGCGGCAAGGGTGAATTTGTGGCTGCCAAGAAGAAGAAAAAGCTGGCGGACAAGATACTGCCTCAGAAGGTGCGCGATTTGGTGCCGGAATCGCAGGCGTACATGGACCTGCTGACGTTCGAGCGCAAGCTGGACGCAACGATCATGCGCAAGCGCCTGGACATCCAGGAGGCGCTCAAGCGACCCATGAAGCAGAAGCGCAAGCTGCGCATCTTCATCTCGAACACATTCTACCCGAGCAAGGAGCCCACCAACGATGGCGAGGAGGGCGCCGTGGCATCGTGGGAGCTGCGCGTCGAGGGACGTCTGCTGGAGGACGGCAAGGGTGATCCCAATACGAAGATCAAGCGCAAATTCTCGTCGTTCTTCAAGTCGCTGGTCATTGAGCTGGACAAGGAGCTGTATGGACCCGACAACCATCTGGTGGAGTGGCATCGCACCCATACCACCCAGGAGACGGACGGGTTCCAGGTGAAGCGGCCGGGCGATCGTAACGTACGCTGCACCATCCTCCTGCTGCTCGACTACCAGCCGCTGCAGTTCAAGCTGGACCCGCGCCTCGCCCGCCTCCTCGGCGTGCACACGCAGACCCGGCCAGTCATAATCTCCGCCTTGTGGCAGTACATCAAAACGCACAAGCTGCAGGATGCCCACGAGCGCGAGTACATCAACTGCGACAAGTATCTGGAGCAGATCTTCAGCTGTCAGCGCATGAAGTTCGCCGAGATACCGCAGCGCCTCAATCCCCTGCTCCATCCGCCAGATCCCATTGTGATCAATCATTTCATCGAAAGCGGAGCGGAGAACAAGCAGACCGCCTGCTACGACATCGATGTGGAGGTGGACGATACGCTCAAGAATCAGATGAACAGCTTCCTCATGAGTACCGCCAGCCAGCAGGAGATCCAGGGGCTGGACACCAAGATCCATGAGACGGTGGACACCATCAATCAGATGAAGACGAACCGTGAGTTCTTCCTCAGCTTCGCCAAGGATCCACAGATGTTCATACACCGATGGATCATCAGTCAGACGAGGGATTTGAAGGTAAAACTCATTTTCTCTTGAAAGTCTTGCATTTTAATCACTTTGCTTCTCTGGCTTCCGCAGCTCATGACGGACGTGGTGGGCAATCCGGAGGAGGAGCGACGGGCCGAGTTCTACTATCAGCCCTGGACGCACGAGGCCGTTTCGCGCTACTTCTTCACCAAGGTCAACCAGAAGCGGGCGGAACTGGAGCAGGCGCTGGGCATACGCAATGGCTAAGTGCAGGGCCAGCAGCAGTTCCACCTCGAAAGTCGACCCAAATCCAAGCAAATCCGTAATACGTGCGCACGGCAAACTCTTTTTTCCTTCGCAAGTTTAGTTTAAGACTTCAAGATTATATATATATGTATATTCCCCTTTTTTTTCTGCCACAAGCTGAACTTCACATCTCACGATCCCTGCGTGTCCTCTGTCCCCTATTCCTTACCCCTCACACACATCCAGCAAACAATATTGGACCTAAAATTAAGCTAATAAAATGGCATATAAATATAGAAAATCGAGATTTTTTTAAGGACTTGGCAGTGATTCTGGGAAGGGGATTAAAACCAAGTTGAGCATTATTTTCTACACTTTATTTCTTAGTTTACATTTCAAGAGTTACAAGTTAAAATAACTTAGTGTGGTTTCTGTTAAATTTTATTTTTCTTCGGAGCTAGAACTTACTTTTGGCTGCAAAATACATTTATTTCAAGACATGGAACACAGAGCTTACATAAACGTTGTAAGGGCATATAGACAGATATAGGTATTATCTAAAAATGAATGGTCTCACGCTCTTTCCTTTTAAAATTACTTCTGAACATATGCCTTCTATATTAGTAGTTCTTTTATTGCTCTTTAAATTCGAAATTAATGTCTGTAATTTATGGTTTTCTTTTAATTATTTTTTTCGGTTGGGATCTCTTGCTGTTTATTGATGTGTTTATGTTGTTAGTTTAGTATATTTGCCTTGGAAACAATTATAAAGTAATAGATATTCGAAATATGCCTAGGAAAAAGTGCTCAGTCAAAGGTAGTTTTTTATTTTTAAATATATAATTATTTCTTTTCAAAATTGAGCATTTCTCGTTAATATATATCCATTTTTATAATGTGTGCCTTATTAAAAAAAGATTTACCGAGGCAAATATCATATAAATTATATTGCTCTGCGATTTATTGTTTTATAAATTACATTTTACAAATTGCAATCGTAGGGCATTCTTTATTGCTCTTAAAACTGTGAGTAAATGCCTGTTTTTTATTCTGTTAACCTTTTAATCTTGTTCCTGTTCTGTTCTTGACTTATTTCCCTCTACAACATATTATTTGCGACATAAAACATAGAGATTTGGGTTTGTTTTAAAATGCTAGACCTAATCTATGACCTTTGCCACTTTTTCTCAATATAAAAATCAAATATTTTCCGTTTTGATTGGGATTTCCTCTCTTTTGTAATATGTTCATATAAAAAGTCAAGGTTTCTAGGCAGCTTTCTAATTATTATTGTTTCCGGATGAACCTTTTGGCTTTTGTTAACTTTTGCGGAGGAATATCATGTACGCTTTGATTCTTAAGAATACTTTGCTTTAAAAATATTGTTTGCATCCTTTTTTAAATCCTTGGTTGATTTTCTTGTTTAAATACCAGTTCTATCGGTTAGGATCACTTTTTGGCTGCATATTCCTGGGACTTTTCCTGCTCTTCAAACTCAGAGATCATACGGTTAAGCATACATTTATTTTGAAGACGACACGAGACGACGGTTAGTTCAGAATGTGGAATGACTATGCGCTATAGACGGAATGGAATATGTGCAATCTTATGCCTCTTTTTTACTTAGTTTCGCTTCTTGCGCCCGGCTTGCGTCTCCTGAGCCTCGCCCATGTGTGTGCCGGTGTCCAAACGGCTCTTGTCCACCGGATAGAGCCAGCGCTGATACAGGTAAATGATGAACACAATGTCGTCGCGCAGACAGGCCACCCGATGAGCCGTCGGCATGGTTATGATGAAGGCAAAGAAGTCATCGATGAAGGTATTAAAGGCCTTGTACATAAAGGCACGCCACGGTAAGGCGGCCACCGACTTGAGCTTGTAGTTGACAAACAGTTGCGGCAGCATGAACAGGAATCCAAAGGCATAGACGCCATTGACCAGCGAGTTGACTGTCCAGGAGTACCACGAGCGATGCGGCTGATAGATCAGCGAGTAAACAGCGCCGCCCAAACACAGAGGATAGAGCAAATAGCTGAGATATCGCATGCCCTCGCGATCGAACTTATCCGTTTGCTCCTCGGCCAGCTGGCCCGGCTCCCGTGCCGATGGCTCCTTACCATTCCGCCGGTCCACCTGCTCGAGTTTGCGTCCAATCAAGCCGCTGAAGCTGAAACGCATTATCTTCTTGCACTTCCACAGCTCGATGAGGGTGCCCAGGCCGACGGGCACTAGCACCAGATACGACGTATTCTCATCCATGAGATACAGGAAGATGACGATCTGGGAGAAGGCCCGCCACATGGTTGTGCGGCTGGAGAGGCCCTCGTAGGAGCGTTTCTTGCGCCAGAAGGCCACGTCGTTTTTGAAGCTTAAGAAATCGAAGAGCATCTGCGGGGAGGAGTGGAAAATAAATCAATTTCAAGCAGATAATATTTAATTTAAAATTTAATATAAATCTTTAGGGGAATAAATAATTATGATAATAAAATATGGATTTACTAGCCGCTACTCACATGAATGCTGGACACGAAGATGGTGCCGCAGAGCAGATAGACATTGGTGTCCGAGAACACACCCTTGACCTCGTCAATGTCCTTGGGGGCAAAGCCAATGGTGAGCAGTGCCTGCGTGGCGTGCTCCATTAGCAGCATCAGCCGGAGCTTGCCCACGCCGATGGGCTTGTAGTGGAAGCTGAATGTAAACTCGGTGGTGTTGCGGGTGACGGGCACCAGATCCTTGAGCCTGGTGTTGAACGTGTCCGTCTGCAGGATCGGTAGGATCTGTTGCATTCGATTGACGCGTATGAGCGGCGCCAGTTCCGGTGGGACATCCGCTTGCGAGACGGAAAAGAGATCGGTGAGCATGGTGACGTACACATTGGAACGAATGTGAGTGCTGGGACGTCCGGTAGCCACAACAGACCCCTTCTTAGTCTTATCAGAGCCCGCCGCCTTCGGTTTCTCGGTGGATGATGATGATGATTCGCCCAAGAGGTTGAAGGCCTCCGCTCTCGGCACCATGTAGTCCGTCAAGCTGAGCGTGTGGACCACGGTGGGACCATCGCGTCGCAGGCTACGCCACTCCAGCGGCTCGCCCTCCAAAGCCATCACCACATGAAAGTACAGGGAGCCATTGCGTCGCGTCTTCAGCGGGATCTCCACCTCAAAGTCGTGGGCAAAGTTCTCGTAGTAATCGAACCTCTGCGCCTTGTACAGATCCCGCACCTCCGACGCGATCGGATTGCGGTTGAGCGAGGAGAACAGGGCCAGCTGGAGGCGCGGCCGCTCCGCCAGGAAGGAGGTGTAGCAGGGCAGGCCGCTGCACTGCAGCGTCGTGAAGAGCTGCGACATCTGGTAGATGGAGTGCAGGATGTACGCCAGGAATGCCACGCCCAGCAGCGTCGAGATTGAGGGCAGCGCCATCTCCTCTACGCTGTCTGCTGTCTTGGTTACGCCGCCCTGCTGCTGCTGCTCTGCTGTCTGGGGTCTTGGCAACGGAGCGACTGACTGGCCACTGCCTTGCTGGGCTGGGTGGATGTTGGGTGTCACTGGGAGGTGATGGTGGTGCTGCAGCCGGATTCTGTGTCCAAAATCCGTTGATGATGGTTGATTGATGGTTGACGAGTATGCCGGTGTGGCCGTCTGCTACAGTGTTGCCAGATATAAATTTGGCTTTCCCACTAAAAAATCTCAAGCAGTCGAGATTTCCCCTAAAAAATCCAAGTTTCCCACAAAATTAAAAAAATCTGTTAATTTTAAGCATGTACAATAAAAGAAGAAATAACACTGCGTTTTCCTATTTGACTGTTGCTCATTGGTTCAGCCTAAAAGATGCGTTGCAGAAGTGGCAACTGATAGGCGGTCTTCGCCTGACTGGAATATAACATATATTTTGGGATCTCTCTAGCTTAAAACTGTTATATTAAGTCTAGGCACAGGAGAAAATATTCTCCATCTAGTATTTCTGTTCGCCTGGTACATGAAACCTCCTTACAGTGGGTTTTGCCTTAAAATGTCACATACCAATGAGAATGAAATACCAGGCGAACAGAAATGGCAGCTGGTACTCGCTGAACTCTTAGCCTTACTCTATTATAACAGTTCTCTTGGGATCCCTCTTGCCTAAAACTGTTATATTGAGTTTGAGCGCAAAGATAGTCAGTTCTCTTGGGATCTCTCTTGCTCAAAACTGTTATATTAAGTTTGAGTGCAGAGGAAGTCATCCTCTATCTAGCATTTATGTTCGCCTGTTACCTGGACCCCCTTACAGAGGATTTTTCCATTAAAATTTCCCATATCAATGAGAATAAAATACCAGGCGAACAGAAATGGCAGCTAGTAGGCGCGGTACTCCTCGCCTGACTTAAATAGAACAGTTTTTGTTAACTCTCTTGCTTAAAACTGTTATATTAAGTTTAGGCGCAGAAGTTATCCTCTATCTAGCATTTCTGTTCGCCTGGTACATGAAACCCCCAACAGTGGGTTTTGCGTTAAAATGTCTCATACCAATGAGAATTAAATACCAGGCGAACAGAAATGGCAGCTGGTAGCCGCTGAACTCTTAGACTTAATCTATTATAACAGTTCTCTTGGATCCCTCTTGCTTTAAACTGTTATATTGAGTTTGAGCGCAAAGGACCTCTCTTGCTTTAAACTGTTATATAAAGTTCAAGCGCAGAGGAAGTAATCCTCTATCTAGTTTTTATGTTCGCCTGGTACCTGAACCCTCTTGCGTACGATTTTCCCTTAAAATGTCCCATATCTATGAGAATAAAATACCAGGCGAACAGAAATACTAGATAGAGAATAATTTACCCTGCGTCTAAACTTAATATAACAGTTTCAAGCGAGAGAGTTAAAAAAAGTCACAATGAAATACACGCTCAGAGATGGCAGCTGGTAGGCGCAGAGCTCTAAGCCTTACTCTATTATAACAGTTCTCTTGGGATCTCTCTTGCTTACAACTGTTATATTAAGTTTGAGCGCAGAGATGTCATCCTCTGTCTAGTATTTCGGTTCGCCTGGTACCTAAAACCCATGAATAGTGGATTTTTCCCTTCCAATTTCCTGATTGATGAGAATGAAATAACAGGCGCTCAGAGATGGCAGCTGCCACAGCAGAACTCTTAGCTTTACTCTATTATAACAGTCCTCTTGCGATCTCTCTAGCTTAAAACTGTTATATTAAGTTTTGGCGCAGAAGAAGGTATCCTCTATCTAATATTTCTGTTCGCCTGGTATATGAAACCCCGGGTAAGCAGGAGAAAGTGAAAATGATCCGCCTCTTTTGTATTTGGTAGCAGTTTTTATTTAAAAGTTTTATGTATAACAATATATATAGCATATAGTATATACAACATGATTTTTCATAAAATTAGGTACTAGAGTTTCATATATAATTATAGCTATTAAGTACTATGTATAACTCTTGCTCCTCCTCGTCACGCGCGTGTTTTCCAAACCTTTGGAATAAATTAAAGGACTAAAATGTACACATTATGAAACAAAAAACGATGATCCAAAATTATTATCGTGTAGAGTGTGTTCGCCTTGTGCTCGGAGAGAGTGGAGAGTGAAAAAGGATATAGAAGACGACAGGAGTGTATCTGCCTGTCTACGAGTGCGCGGATGAGTCGATGCTATAAATATGTGGACAAGAAATAGATAACATGACAAAATGGGGGTATAAATAATCGGAAATGGGCGGAGCTGGGGCGTGGGACTTAGGCGAGGCGTTTCTTTCGACTTGGCGACAAGATCTTCAGCATTGTGACGACGGGCGCCTCGAAGGACATCGACACGAGGAAGGACAGGAAGTAGGAGGCCACCGTCAGACCGAAGAACATGACAACCTGCAAGAGATACCGTAAGTTAGATGTTTTCCATGGCTTTATCTCCCCAAAACTCACCATCAGATCCCCGCCCAGATGGAGCGGCGCATCCGAGTTAAGCGCCATGGAACGAATGACGATGGGATGGACCAGGTAGGCGCAGTAGGTGACGCGGGAGAAGGGATACAGGCAGGGCGCTGAGAGCAGCGAGTTAATATAACCGCCGTAGCCCGTGGAGCAGGCGATGGTGATCCAGGCCAGGGACAAGGCCCAGGCCGAGTGGCTCAGCGAGCTGTAGGCGGCGGCGGTGAACTGTGACAAATCGGCGCGATACAGGCCAAAGACGAGCACGAAGAGATTGAGCATGGCCAGGAACCAGGCGGTGGCCACCGTCAGCTTGGGCAGACGGATTTTGCAGTTCGTACGGAACAGGATCCATCCCACGGCCATGCCGATCAAGTAGGGCCCGAGGCGGGTCCATGGCTTGTCGTAGATCTTGTCGAACAGCGCCAGCGGATCATCGGTGTTGGGTCGATGGTTGTTGGTGAACGCAATCACGGCGGTGGTGATCCACGATAGCACCAGGAAGACCAGCGTGGTGATGGCCGACAGCTTGAAGTGGCGCACGCCGACGATCAGGATAATGGCGCCGATCATGTAGAACTGTGTGTCATTGGCCAGGTACCAGCTCCAGAGCATGCACTGAGGACATAAGACAGGATATTCATGAGTTTATTTATCTGGAAATGGGATAAGCCGCGACCACACTGCGTATGCGTGATATCGAGCATACGCCCTGTGGTCGCAGGTTACCTTATTCTCAGTGGTCAACTCACCATCTCATCCACGGGGAACAGCGTGTTAATGTACAGGATGTTGCGCCACCAATAGTCCGGGCAGGTGATGTGATCCATGGTCGGCGGATCGAAGATCGAGTAAGTGGCCAGGTACTTCATTGTCACCTGAACGACGCCCAGCACGAACAGATAGGGAGCCGTCAGCCGCATGAACCTGTAGGCAACCAAGCCGAGGAAGTGGGCCGTGCCGGCGGTGAACTCGTTGGTGCCCTTGCTCAGCTTGTTCAGCTTCCCCTTGGCATTCGTGCGGAAGTAGATGTACGAGATGAGGAAGCCGCTGATGAAGAAGAACGTGTCCACGCTGAACGGCCCGTTGGTGATGGCCTGGAAGAAGAAATTCTGCTCCACCTCCTTGCGCATCTCCATGTTGTCCGAGTACTTGAACACCACGATGCACGTGTGTCCCAGGATGACCCAGGCCATGCTGAAGGCCCGCAGTCCGTGGATGCAGGGTATGGTGTCTGCACCGACATTCCGGTCACAGATCGCATTGAAGTTCGTGATGGCCGAAAAGGAGAGCAGTAGCTCCGAGTAGATGCTCAGCTTCTCCGGCTCGTGCAGATGCCCCTCCAGGTGCTCGTCCGAGGTGCTCGTATCGTTCCCAGCGCCACGATGATGATGGTGCTCATGTTCCGGATCGTCCACATGGTGTCCGTTGCCGCTGTCGTTGTCATTGGGCGGCAGATTGAGCACCAGCTGGTCCAGTTGCTTCAGGGAGTTGCTCGACTCGGAATGGGTGTGACTGTGGGTGTGGGTGTGATCGTGGGTGCGTGTCGACTGCTTCAAAGGATCATCGTGGGCGGTCATCGTGTCGCTGTAGTCGGAGGAGGCACACCCAATGCCCGAGCTCGTTTCGCTGTTGTTCATCATCTCCTTGTCCTGGCGACGCAGCGCCTCCTTAAGCTTTCCGCGCAGATAAATCTCGTACAGGGTGCCGCAGCAAATCAAACCCATCACAATGCAGGACACAACACTAGGAAATGAAGTAAGAAATTTGCCTTTTAGTTCTCAAATTTTAAATACAATTTCTAAATTTATATTTAAACATTTAAAGTTCGTCTTTAGGTATCAGATTTCTGATTTTTCAAGGAAACAGAAGCTGAAAAAAGCTGCAAAGAACTGACTTTGAACATTATAACCAAGTTATAATTATAAGAAATTTCGAAATACTCTTACTGAATTTGTACTTCCCTTTTTACTGCCATTTTGTCACTTTCCTATACTTATAATAAAAATATCTAAATTTTACTCAAAACTCACACTTTCTTCACTTCATTAAAATATCATAAAAAATTGGTTTCTGTGTAAAATCCGTCAGATATATAGGGAAATATATAATCAGATTGAACGCTAATCAGCACAGCCAACAAATGGAGTTTCGCTTTTTATTATAATTCGATTTCACACACAAACCGACGAACTGACGCCGCCGCCGCTCAACGCTAATGGCCAAAACCAACCGGGCAAAAAGCTATCGACTTGATCAGCCTGGCCAACTATTTGGACACTTGGTTAGCGAGATTCCTACTTACATCAGCAGGCAGAAGGTTTTGTCCGCCCAAATGTTGAACTCCTTGTCGGTGGGCACACGTATGTCCAGGACGCGCAGATCCCGCGATGACAGCTCCACGTGCGCCCGGGCGCTCATCTCCCCGATGTCCGCTATGGAGCAGCTGGAGGGCAGGCACATGCCCACATAGATGGTGCGCAGCTGGAGGTGGAGAAAGGGATGGGAATGGGGTCTATAAGTGGTTTCCTCTTATTTAAATTATTTTCCCACCCAGTACCATCATTTCTTCAGGCCATATTGCACCTAGGAAACCTCCTTAGATTTACTCACCACTTGGGTGGGTAGCGTCTCGTTCAGCTGCATCTTGATCACATAGAATCCGGGCACAAAGGGCGGCGGTGCATTGTAGACACTGCTATAGGCTTGTGTGTGAGCGGCGGCGAAGGGCAGGCCGCTGGGAGCGGACGACAATGAGGAGGAGGTATCGTTGTTGCCGTCCTTGCCGGGAGCAGGGGTCAGCCCGTCGTCGATGGCATCGCAAAGGGCCAATGAACCCATCCAGTAGTTGTTGCCGTAAAAGAAACCGGATGTGTAGTGACCGGAAGCGTCGTCCACTGCGGAAAAGTAAAGGTAAAGGAGAAGGGCATCATCATCAGTGGCGTTCGAAATGTAAATGTGAAGTGTGAACGAGGCATATGCAATACAAGTGTGAACGAAGCATATGCAATGTCATATATGCAATAAAAAACTGGCCATTATGCAATTTATGCAGCTCAGTCTCAGCCCAAGCTGTGATTTTGATTAATTATAATACCGAAAGGCGACCCAGGGAATGCCCTATGAACTTCATAACTATTTATTTAAAAATAAAATTATATAATATATATTATAAAGTAGTCTTTTAAGTAAATTCTATAAGAATTACCCATTAAATAAAAGTAGTACAAGTAGTAGTAGAAATTTATGATAACAAATAGATTGTTATCTTGGACTTGTAAAGATTTTATCACATAATAATTTAATAAATCTTCAAGCATTTATTTTAATAATTAGTAATTATCTTAAATACAAATAATGACAATACCAGTTGGGAAATCGTTAGTACTTAGTGCTCACAATCATGGGTACTTCCCCAGCACTTGGCCAATAAAATGTGTTGTTTTCAGTTAAATCATAATGAAAATCTCTTAAATAACCCACATTTTTCCTGTCAAGTCAAAACAGTGGCAGTGCCCGAAACTGCCCTGGAGCTGTGTTGCTCTTTGTGATTTATTTGCACAAAGTTGAGGCTGTTATTTTTGCTATTTTCGCTTTTCGTTTTTCTTGTAACCAGTTGCCACAGAGAGGGGATTGGAGAGTGGAACCGAAACTGGGACTGGGACTGTGTGTCTGTCCAACCAACCAGTTTTTGTTGCTTTTATTTTTTGGTTATCGAAGTCATGCAACAATCTTTTGTTGCGGGTTGCGTGGCGTTGACACGAGACAAGAGGAGGAAAAAGCTGGAAGCACTCTTACATGAGCATCCAACATCCAACATCCACTACCCCGAAGCCTTGGCCAAGCAGGAACTATCCGGCAATCTCTGGGGTTACATAAGACCCGGCCATGACCATGAGTAGAGCTGCCTGGCTGGAACTGAGGCTGGAGTGGGGAACTTAAAACATAAAACGGAAATGTTTGCCAACATATTTGCATGTACTCGAAGAAGAAGTGTTTGCCAATTAAATACCATTTTGTATTTGATCGAGGAATATAATTAATTCACCAAAATAAGAGCCAACAACGACATTGGGGGAGGAAATCAACAATACTCTGAAAGAGAGGCAAGCGATATCGAAATTGATCGAAAATATCGATTGGCAATAATATCGAAAATTAAAATATATTGAATATTATTTATGCCATATGTTATATATTAAAAATTGCAATAGGAAATTCAAAAGTAGATGTATAACTTTTGGAACATTTTTTTCAATTTACAAAAGCAAACATGCACAGCGATAATTAAATTGATATCGAATATTGCAGTCGATTGCCTTCAGAATATCGATATTGTATCGGATTTTTAAAGATATCCATATTTAATGAATATAATTAAGTATAAAGCTATTTTGTCCCGCCCTTCATCCAATCCCTCTTCCCCTCTGTAATGTTTAAACATGTTTTCAATTTTATTTAGCGATTGAGGTCACTTGATTTGCTTGTAGTAAGTATTTTATTTCATCACAAAACTGAAAGATAAAAAAAAAAACACCTCCGTCACATAACAAATAGGTCGCAAATGTACACACACGGCCATAAGTATAGGTGATCATATGTACTTCTTCTTCTCGCTGCCGAATTCAATTGAACGTGTCATTCAAGCGTTTAACGCTTTTTCGGTAAATGGAAGCCGAAGCTGAGGCTGATGCCAAACAAGATCAACAGATGGGCCAGGCCAGGCCTGGTCCGGACGGGCCAGACAATGAGCTTATCAAGGTGACAGCCGGACCAAGTTCACCCAATCCCCATGCCTGGCCAGATGAACTTGGTAGCGGCTACCGATGAAAGCCGATGCCGCACAGCATTCAAAGCAGATTTTATCATGTATTCTTGTCTTGGCGGAAGGTCGTTGGACATGTGATCGGGTAATATGGGTCGAATTATATATAGAGAGGGGAAAGCGGACCAGTGAGTCAGGAAATCAATATCCAAGCCCTGACATCTTCCCTCTGCAGATTCTGTAATTAAAAACAAAGGGTTCTAGCTGCAAACTAGTGATAAGTCGGTCATTAAGGGATACTAATAAAGGAAGAGGGAGGCTTTGGGTTTGTTTGAAGAATAATCTTTTTCTGGCTTGTTTATTATTTTATTATTACAAATACAAGTAATAAAACTTAAGCATTGAATGGATATTGTTTCAAAGCCTCTCCCCCAAAAAAGGTAACAAACTATAAAGCTTATTGTTGACATTTTCACAGAAATCTCTCGTCCAAGATCAACCTGTGTCGCTGTGCACTTGAATTGCGAACCAAATATTTGCAAGAAGATTATAATATATGTATGTTGAACTGAAGGTAAGGACAAGCCCCGGTACGCCTGCTGATATAAAAAGCAAAGTCGGGCGGGGTGTCGACAAGGGTAAGCAAATGTGTTAACACTACTATATGTAAAACCGATCCGATGGCAGTGGGCCATAAACCATAATGAGTGGCAAAAACAATGAGGGAGGGGCTCCGGCTTCAGCTCAGGCTCGGACCCGGTGACACGGCTGTTGAAATCCATTTGATTGATGAAACGATTGTATAAATATAATGGCAATAAATAATGTGAGTGCCGTGGCGGCGCCAAATAGTTGATATTTTTTGCGACGTTTGCTATTTTTATTTATATTTATTTTCTTTATTAAATATTCGTATTTTTCCCGAACCAAATTGTGAAACTGCGCAAAAAATCAAAAGACAAAAACGCGTCCCAACTGTTAACGGTTCAATTAAGGCTTGCAGGGAGGAAAAGGCATTAAAATATAATTATATTTTAACTGTGTGTTGTGCGTCAACGCATTGTTAGGCCATAAATAGGACTTGTTAATTATATTCGTTGGTTTTTTTTTTATTTATTTTTCTGGCCTTTTTGGCCACTTGAAAATGTGTGTTTGGTTGTAAATTTCGGGCAAACGAGCAGCTAAAAAACTAGTTAAAACGTAAACTAAAGATAATCTAGGCTCGACAGCTTGAATTATGTATGACTTGCTCTTGAAACGCCCATAAATCCCCATGGATAATGCGGGCCGCCTTTTCCTTGAAAGCTTTTGCACATTTTGATGTATTTATCTTTATTTTGAGATGCCAATAAATTAAGAATTAGCTGCTAATCGATTTGTTTAAGAAGCGTAAAATGCTCGCCCATTTTCTCGTTAACTCCTCTCTTCTTTTCTGGTTTTTTGTGCTCTTTGCATTTAAACAATGATCATTTTTTGGGCAACTAAATTTGGCAATTTCGTACTAATGTTTGGCTTTGTCATTAGAATCCCAAAAAACTAATGTGGGGACATTAGAGGCGTGTGTTGTAGATTTAAGATTCTCGGCTGTTCGGATGTTTGTCTTGGCCAAATGAATTCCTTGTCATTTGACACGCAACTTGGCAATAGAGCTTGCTGGCCGAGTCTTTGAACTTGGGTGAAGCTGAAGCCAAACCCGGGGCTCTGGGGCTGTGAAGCTCTGTGTACTTATTGTTGAGGTGTGTCTATTAGATCACATCAAGAGGATGCTCGGGCAAACATCATCATCAGCAGCAGGCATCATTCGGCACCGCCTTCAGCTGCCTTTTTTATGGCTAAAAACGTCAGGTACAAAAGGCCTTTATTTGCTAGAGAGATGCCTGAAGTTTATGATATTTATTGTTCAGAGGAAAGATAAATATTAAGTATATAACATTATAATTATTTCTTTCTTTTAATTTTTTGTATTAATTCTTGAACAGAAATGAATATCAGATCGACTTCTGCTTATTTTAAACTTTATTCTTGAACAGAAACTAATATTTGATTGATTTATCTTTATAAGGTTTTTCATGAAATACTTTAATAATATATTATTGTAGTTACACATCAAAGAAATCTAAATGAAATAAAATAATGAAAGCCTGTTCTCTATACTCCTTTGAATAATTACCTCTAATTAGGAATCATTCACTCCCATTTTTCTATGTAAATATTTAATAGATTTCAATACGTTTGTGGAGTGGCTAACATTCTGCATCGCTTGGCTGCACCTTTATTCCTAATTACGTATACGCTTTTCTTTATTTGTTTTCTGTATTTTTCCTATATTTCTTCGCCATTTCTGTCTTGTATTTGTGTAATAATTACACTTGCCGTTGCCTAATTGAGTCACATAATAAAACGCGACTCGTTTGTGCAATTTTATGCTCGGAGATGCACAAAGATACAGATATAGTGGTCTCCGAATCGGATTCCGATTCCAGCCGAGTGTCTCGGATAGTTGGCCGGAGAGACTTCCTGAATAGCCGGAGGAGGCACCTATTCATATTCAAGTCTGGTTTCAATGTCAATGTTGGCGCTTTGAGTTGGCCAAAATCGCCCCTTTTGGCTTTCGAACGCCCACAAAAAGCGGGGGAAAACAAATAATGAATAAAGAAATCAAGTAATGTGTAAAAATGGAGACGGACTGATGGGTGAGAGTCAAAGACTTGGCCTGTCTTCGGGGCTTTGGGTTTTTCTCTCAGCTATTCATCCAAACCCAGAGATTCGGCACAAGGTCAGCTGCATCTTCAGTGTTTTTTCTGTTTGTATTTTTGGTATTTTTGTATTGGTTATTGGTTATTATTATTATTATTTTTATTGACTAGCCGACTAACTGGTATTCCGCTTCTTTGGCTTGGTCACTGACACGTGGCATGGTCAGTCGTTGTATTTACGCAATATCTACGATCGTCTCCGATCAAAATCAAACCAAAAACCCAAAAGCCCAAAACTAATTATGGTATTTCTGCGCATTTCTTTGACTCTAAACTGGTTCAGGGCTGCACTTTTTTTGTGGCCGAGTGACTCACTCACTTATCGCATGGAAATCGTGGAGCGTCATTGCCGAAACGATTATTTTATGGGAATACATTATTATTATTAGCTCACAGAGTGCACTGTCATCCGAAGGGTCTCTTCAATTAGTCATTTAATTAGCTCACTAATCAAGCTATTCTTTATCTATGAGCCTCAAGTGGAGATTCCTAAAGATAATTGTTTGTTTGCTTAGAAGAAAACGTAAAGAAATGCCAATGACTAAATGAAACGTATAATCTTATTACACTTTTAAATATTATTGTATCTTCTTGAACTTTAATTTGGAACTTAGAAAGAAATATCTAAGGTTGTACGGGGATTCTTACAACTTTCTTATTTATTTCTTAATAATATTTATGGTCTATTATTGGAAGGGTCTCTGGCTCTTATAACTTGACCACTTCACTGGCCTGGGGATTGCATAACTCAATCTCTCAATGGGGTGACAGCATTTCGACGACCCTAAAAAATGCGGTTATAATCGAAAATGATCAACAGACCGACCAAAAATTGCAATTATGGTCAATAACCCCTAAAATTGAGAGCTCGTTTCATAACCAAAATCGGTGTAAATTAATGCCGGGCACGTCTATTGTTATTTATTTCATTTTTCTCTATAACTTGCAGCTTATATTAGTTTATTTGCATTTGTGGCTGTGGTTGGGGCCAGACTTTTACCTAACGGAAATGATTTCTGGCTTTTTTACAGTGTCAGAAATGCAAATGGTTATAACATTTATTGGGGCGGGTGGACGGACGTGGACCTTCGGCGAAAATGCAACAACCATAGAAATCGATCGATTAGCGACCCAAGACCGAGTGTCGCATTAAACTTGAAAGCCGCGAATGGATTTGGCAAGCGTCCCGCCATGACGGACACTATTTGCAATCTATTATACACATATATATATATATATATTTATATCATATGGTTGAAATTAGCGCCGTCTCATGATGGAATGTAATTTCTGTCTAATTATCGTCAGTCAGTCTGGCCGTCTGGAAGCTGGTCGTAATAACTCAAGTTGGAGTTGCCTAATTGTGGCATTTTGTGAGGCATTTGCCCTCGAATGTACGGTCTGGTCTGCGAGTTAATTGCCATTTGTCATCCAAGTGAAATATGAGCCTCGGACTCGGTACTAAGTCCCAGCATAAAGTCCCTTCAACTGTCTAATTAATGCGATATATTTTTTTATGTTTTTATGCCACTTTTATCCATTTTAATAAGTTTGTTTACAAGCTGTGCGTCCTCTGTGTCTGTCAGAGCTTTAAAATTATTCCTAAATTATTATAAAGTAAATGAATAATTTCATCAATAAGCTCAACAAATATATATATTTTTAATTATCCATTAGTTTCAAGCAATCAATTACCCTTGCCTTTTCTGGAAACCAAATTTACCATGAAGGATGAGCTGTCCGCCTGCCTGCCTGACTTTCTGTACATTTAACCCAGTTTCTTTGATTTTGTGGAATTTGTCCTTAACCTTTCAAGCTGCCACCGATTTGCTGTTGGCCAATTAATTGCAATTGCGTGGTGGTTTTCTGCCTTTTTAATTACGCACAATTATCCGAAAGCCAGAAACGAGTTCGTTGCCTAAGTCGTTCGTTTTGACGGCTAATCAAAAGCGTTGTAAATAATAAATATACGTAAAATAAAAGCTAAGAAAACAAGAAACTAGCCCGAAACAGGTCAAAACGGCAGTCAAAGTTGAAAGTGTTTTACATGCAACGACAGTAACTACAGTTAACTGTAGTAATAGCTACCACAGGCACGGTAATAGCCAATGTTGTCTTGGCCATAATTTCATTTTCGCTGAATAACAAAAATCAGAGAAGAAACGAGACAAGAAAAAAAAAAAACTGCAAGACATTGCAACAATCAAATTAAAGTTACATTACATAAGCCAAGCTTTTTCGACCAACAAGACACTGGGGTGGTCGCGGGGAAAGAGAGGCAAGCAGAGACAGAGAGAGAGAGAGAGGGAGAGGGAGAGAGAGGGAGAGACTTGTCTCGGGTTGGCGACTTGCCGTGTTTATTTGTTGTGCAATTTGTACGGTTCCATCTGCTTCTACGGCTCAACAAAAAGTATATATGTATATGCGTACGGGAAAGCCGTAGAAATTATGTTGCGTGACGTTTCATTTCGCACAAAGGCTGTAATTGGGGCCTGTTACCCCTCTGCCTACCCCTCTGCCAACCCCTTTTTCGTTGGCCTAAAAACCAAGCCAACAACCGTTGTGCATTGTGACCAACTCTAATGACCAAACACAGGCTGCAAAAAAAAGGCTCAAGCCAGGTCTTGGCTTCAATTTTCATTTCAATAAGTTTCAATTCGATTTTTCAGGTCAAAAACTGTGATTTTCTCATAAAAATCAACACCAATAATAAGCAAATTGTACGTTTTTTTTTCTCTTCCCGGAATAATTGCAAAATTAAAATAAAAAGCAAGAGACAAGCCAAGAGAGAAGTAAAGATTGTGAAAGCTTTTTTGAGGAAGTTTGCAGTTTGGATGGTAATAATGATGATGGAGCCAATATTTGCACTTCCTCTAAGACTTTTTGCCGACTCTGTTTTGTTTACAAACTTAGCCAAAGTTTGGACAAAGTTAGAGGAAAAAAAAAAACTTCGACAATTGCAAATTATAGTAAATATCGCCTAAGTACTAAATAATATGATATACCAACTTTTAGAACAGAAAATCGGCAGTTATTACTATTATTTTGAATTATTTGTTATGCAATTCTTTAGAATCTTTACTATACTTAAAAATTCATGTAGAACAATGCAAGTACAAAGTTTTAGACCAATATCCCCAGTAGAAGCCAAGCTCTTATGAGACATTCGTGTTTATTTTCTTATTTATGCAAGAAAAACTTTTGTTTTTAGATTTGCACAATCAGTGAAGTAAAAAAACTCCTAGTACCAAGTTTCAGAACAATATCAACGGCAGAAACCAAGTTATTATGAAACAGTCGAGTTAAATTTTCTTAATCTTTAAAGGATAATCAAAATCTTAACAAATTTGTATAATTTCTTTGGTTAATGAATATACGTTGTAACAATAATCGTTTTTTTTTTTCTTTAAATACAAATTATTTAAATAGACAAACAACATATGCACTTAAGCAATATCTACTGTAGTTTTTTTGTTTCTATGAATAGTTTTTTGTTGAGGGTTTCGTTTTGGGGTGTCGCTGGTTTGTCGCAGCCTTCCACTTGACTTCTAAAAAGCTGCAGTCGCTGCAATTGTCACGGCGAGTGCATTTCAGGGCAACCTTCAACCTGCCAATCGCCGGCGACGACGACTATGACGACGAGTTCGAGTTGGAGTTGGGGTTTGGGCTTCAAAGTTCGGGCAAAATGCAGCCAGCGAAGCGGAGCTGCAATAGCAACAGCGTTTTACAACAACCACAACAATGGTAACACGGCCCCAATTTATTAGCCATTGATCTTGGCCATCGAGCTGAGGATTGGTAGCTCCAGATACGAAACCGAAACCGAAACTGAAGCCGAAACCAGTGCTCCGCGCGCTGGAAATTATTTATGTCCAATCTGAAGCGTTTAAATAACAATTTCCAGACGGCGGGGTCCGGTTTAACGCTGGCCAGCAGGAAAAACTTTGGCCCTGGCCCGGTCGTCGTCGCCGCCGCCGCTGGCAGCCCATATGTGTGGTAATATATATAAATACATATCTATAGATATACTGGAGACATTGACATAGATGCCAGGTAACAGTCCCGGCGCCGAACCTCCCCCAAAAACCCAGAAACAAGTTCCCAGACTGAGGAGGAGGTTTACCTTAAGGTAAGAAAGGGTTTGGCACAAAAGTAAATAAAAGAAGATATTTTAGGAAGACTTAGCTTTTACAAGGTAACACATTGGTAAGACTTTTTGCCTTTGTGTCTGAGTATTTAATAACATTATCACAGATCTTCCTGGCTTTCTTAACTATTATTTAAAGTGTACAAGAATGTTTATTTATAACACCTATTTGTCTATAGAAAATAATGTAAGACAAAGGCATATAGATTTATTTAAAGGAAGCATTTATATTTTCAACACAATGGGGTACCTAGGTGAGGTAATTGAAATATTCCTCAAGTACCTGTTAATTAGAAAAGAAAAGTAAAATGTGCACTTCCCAAACACTGTTAAACCTCTTTCCCAGACAACTCTAAACTGTGAGGGAAATGGCCGTTTCCATTACCATTTTCCCACTTACGCTCGCTTTTTTTGCCTTCTTTCTCCATGAACTTGAACCATCGTTTGGCTAAGAGGTGATTTTAACGATTTTGTGCTCACTTTCCGGCCACTTTGGGCCCATGGTGCAACAACCATCGATGGAATAATAATAATAAAAAGCAAAACAAAAAAAAGAAACTTTGAAAGGGGTCTCCTCTCTTATAGTTTTTCGATTCCCGCGTGAACCTCTCTTTCTCTTTTTTCTTTTTCGGGTTTTCTGTTTCTTTCTGCTTTTTTTGTTGTTTTTTTTTTTTATTTTTTTGCTGCAACCAGTGTTTTGTGTTAATTGATTACATAACCAGCTAGCTGGTCAAGTCAAGTCAAGTCGAGAGGCAAGGCAAGGCAAGGCGAGTGTGGAGTCAGTTGGTCAGTGGATCGGATTGCTGGAATCGATAGGATTGCTTTTTGGGGCGGCAACTTGTCGCAACCAGCTGGTGAAAAAAATAAACCAAAAACCGAAAATCGAAAATCGAAAATCGAAAATCGAGAAACGAAAATAAAACGAGTCATAATTTCAGCCTTAGCCCCCGCGAGCTGCAAATACTAAAGCCGAAAAACCGAAAAGCTGATAAATCGACCTGGTCTCGTTGCAATTGAACCGTTATTCAATACCAAACCCACTGACATAATGACCAGAAAAACCAAAAAAAGGCGCAAAACAAAAACTAAACCACTAAAAAACCACCTTTACAATTTAACCAAAATTGGGTGTACGAAATTCACCGAAAACGATGCCGAAAAGTCCACCCATCAAGCCAAGATTTGATTGAGCTGTTGCTGTTGCTGCTGCAGTGGCTGCTGCGTTGCAGTTGCTGCTGCGTTGCATGTGGCTGGCAAGAACTAATTGCGACCTTGGCGATCTCGCTAGCATCGTATAGTATCGTGCACTTATGTAGATTGTGTGCTTTATGGTCGAATTCTCCATATAAAACCATATATATTTATATAGATACGTTTGTATATATCTCTGGCGATCGCCGGCGAATGGCACGTTCAGCGGCGGCGGCTGCGCGAGAGTTGGTTTTCAGTTTTCAGTTTTCGGTTTTCCTTTTTTTTCCAGCGAGTCGCGAACAAGATCAGACTTTTGAGAGATGGTGGAAAATGTGTGTGTCTGCAGTGTGTGAGATGTATGTGGAAATTTGGCGATTACATGAAAGGGAAGTTGAAGTGAATGGCCATCTTGTCACGTCCCGGCGTCAGACGATCTCTATTTGTCATTACCCGATTTTTGGGCGTTAAAATTCATAAAAATATCATTTATCTTAGAAACCTCATCTTGCCTTGTTCAAGGTTTCTAATTAATCCTTAATTATTTAACAAATATACAAATTATTAATTTATATGCTGAACCCACTCTGTTCTGGTAAATTAATTTTTGCGGTTTGTTTTTCGTTTCGTTTTTTTTTCTTTTGCAGTTTTTTAAATGAGATTGTTGATGTTAATGGTTTTAGCAATTACTTTTAATGCGTGTTCTTTGGGAATTTACATAACTAACGATTGCATGACCTAAAATTTAGATACCTCTAGTTTCTGTTTCTTCTAAGGCCGGTAGCTTTAATAGTTAGTTTGCCAATTACTAAGGCCTCCAAATTATAATATCTATAGTCAATGCCGAAGAAAGAGAACCTATTTCAATAAAGACACCTAGAACTGAACAAATTAGTTCTGCTTCCCATTGATTTGTTAAGTTTAATATTTAATTTTCTCTACTATTCAAGGGTCCTTGCTAGAGCTGGAATAATGTTGATATTAATCAATTTAAAATCAATCTCTTCATACCAAAACTTCGATTCTTTTCCAGCTCTAGTCCTTTTCGTATATAAGGTAATAACATATTGGCCCAATTTCTTATGTAGACATTATAGATATCGTTTTCATTTGATAAAAACCGATATTACTTTACTTTTAAAGTAAAACAAACAAGATGTTTGTTTTTTAATTAGGTAAAATTTAAAAAACTCGTTAAGAAAGGAAATGGAGTGTTTTTATGTCCATTTTGGAGGAGACTTACTCTTGACGGCCCACATCTTGGCATCGCTGAGTCCGGTGAGATAGCTCCTCATGTCCCGGCTGCAGTTGGCAGCGATTCCGCCGGCGGCCTCCACCTGGCCCCATTTGGCGCCCAGCAGAGCGAGGTCGAAGACATTGAGGGCGTCCCTCAGCCGCCGTGTGCGTGAGAGATCAAAGGATGCCGATGACGATGATGATGCAGGAGGAGCCGGGAGTTCCGTGTGCAGGCTCAGATTGATAACATTGTGCTGATCCGGTGATGAGGAGGCCGTGAGATTGTGATGCCTCCCTGCCTGGCTGGGGAACTTGCCCTCGTCCTTGTCGATGGCCGCTTGGCTAGTGACCGCCAAAGCGATGAGTAAGGCCAGCCAGAGAGTCCTCCTGTGCTGTTGGGCCATGGTCTCCCGCCACAATAGGCTGTGTATATGCTATATACACTGTATGGATATATGCAAATTAGCGGGGCACGTTCCTGCGATGATGTCTCAGCCTCGATCTCACTTTCACTCCACACGAAAAAAAAGGTAAATAAATAAATACGAAAAACCGAGAAACCTTAAAATCCAATTTGGGTTAAACTGCGAATTTCTCAATATATATTTATGTATTATATATTTTTTATAGGCACCAGCATTTTCACAGGCAAAAAACAAAGAAAATAGGGTTTCAAAAATATATTTCTAAAGAAGAACCGTTAGAATTCGGTTTTGTTTTTGTCACTTTTCCTTTTGTTTTTTAACACAACACGCGCGCTTTTGTTATAAATTCTGTGATTTTGTGTGATTTCTTGGGATCTGTGATTTTTGTGAGGGAGCTGCGAGCAGCGACGACCGCTTGGCATGAACGCACGTCTACGAATTGCGACTGCGCGTCTTGAGCAGCTGTAAAAATATGTTAACAATTCCAAAAACGCAGCGCCCAAAAATACAGCAAAAAAAGTCTCAGACTCAGACTCAATCCCAAACTGTAGCTCAAACTGAAGCTCAAACTCAAGCGCAAGCTCCATCGCTCTCTCTGTTGTGGGCAGTGTTGCCAACTTTTGCTTGAAGAAAAAAAAAGCTGTTTTCACGGGAAGAACGATCGAAAAAAGCCAAAAATATTTAGAAGAATGCCATAAAAAAGTAATTTTCTTAATACATGTATTTGTTTGATTTTTTTGCCGAGAGCGGAAGAGTAATTGTAGTTTTTTATTTGTTTTATCATTATTCATAATATGCATATAAGTTCATCGATGATTGCAGCCACTTCCTGATTTTTATCAGATTTTTACGTATACGTAATATGCAATAGTACAATAATATCCTCCACAATCCATACTTCGTGGAGAGGATTCCAGAGAGGAATCGCGACTCTTGAGCAGCTGTAAAAATATGTGAACAATTCCAAAAACGCAGCCCCCAAAAATACAGCAAAAAAAGTCTCCAACTCAGACTCAATCTCAAACTGAAGCTCAAACTCAAGCTACAGCTCACTCGCTCTCTCTGTTGTGGACTCTCGCGAAAGCGCAAGTGAGTGGTGGCGGAGTGTAGCCGATGTCGATACCGTTAGTTGGGCCAACGAAAGTACCTGTGTCCGAAAGAAGAAATGAGCGGGCGAGAGCGTAGACCGGAGTGATCTCTCTCTCTCTCTCTCTCTGTCATACTGCCTGTCTGTGTGTCTAGCAAAAGCCCTGCGTCATCGACTATGTTGTAATAGCTGGTGGTACGCTTGCGTGTGCATATGCGTGTGTGTGTGGTGGCTGTTATGGAATTGTGCGAAAGTGTGCGTGTTGCAAAAGTGGCCGCAAAAATGAAATTAGCCATTGATATTTGAATACGCGCAGAAGAGGGACGGATGCAATCACTATATCTGTATCTGTTTATCTCTATGTATTTATGTATATGTATATAGCTGGCCATATAGCGAATTCCAGCTAAGTCGGTCAAATCAGTTAAGTCGCCTAAATGAGCTAAATGGATTCGCACTCAACCACTCAAGATGGCACACAATAACCGTTGCCGTCGACGGCATAAATTAAAATTGGTAACTTCATATCAGTTGTAACAATAATTAAAGTTGGTTCATCTTAATCAACTGAAATCCCTGATATAGGCACGTCCCTATCTCGCTATGTGACTTCGTGCGGCTTCGGCTCGCTGGTTACCATCATTTTTTAGTTGTCTTTCATTAACAATTAAAGATTTAGGCCTTGTTTAACTTTGTTGAGACTTTTAAGGGCAAACATTAAACCCCATTAGATACATACATATCTTCTTCTACTTTTAACAGTTAGCGTCATAGGATTTAAGATAATTGCAGTCTAGTTGGTGCAATGATATGGTTAAAACACTTTATGATCTGGCCTTTTTTCATGTTTTAATGAAATTTTAAGCCAAAGAAATAATTTTTAAAGCGCATTTTCTTTAATAGTTTACAGGTTGTGTGTAAATTTACAACGGATTCATAATTTTTTCTGGAAACCATCATTAGCTTAAATATTACGCCTTACTAAAAGGTTTTTGTTATTTAATTATTACCATATTAAGGCTACGTTAATGTTTAATTAAGTTAAATATGTATGAAGTTGACAATGATTTACTGGAATCTTCCAATGAATAACTATACTGGCATATGACACTCGATATTTAAATGTAAAAACACGGATATGATCTAATAAAAATGTAGCAAACCAAAATGATTAAATTGCTCCGATTTAAAGTGATGGAGATAATTTGATTTAGCATGCAAACTGTTTGTTTTTATGGTTTTTCTACATTCACTTGCCGCTGCTGCATTCCCGTTTCCACTCCCAATTCCCCATTCCCCATTCCCCAATCCAAGTTTCCAGCCGAAAAACACTGGGAATGGAGGAATGCGAACGAAAATGTCGCAAGAGATGGAACAATTGTTGCTGTCTTTTTCTCGCCTTTTTACCGCTGACCTGTTTTCCCAACTCCGCCAGAGCGGGTGAGAGCGGGAGAGCGAGAGCTACTTGCACCTGGCGCAGATTCCTCGGGCCGCTCTAAACAACTAGCCGCCATACATATTGTGCAATTCTCGAAACGTCAAATGTCTCGTGCAATGCTTTTCAATTTTCAATTTTCCACAAAAGCCAAATAAAAAGTTGGGAACACTCTTGGCGGGCAAGCAAGAGACGGGCGGCTCCTGCTGCTGCTGCATTTACCGTTAGCAAATGAAAACCAGTTCTCAAAACAACAACAAAATCACCACAAAGAAGCAACAAAAAAAAACGCTGCCAAAAAATTAAATGTTAACTTGCCAAAATGAAACAAAAATGCATTTTGTGCATTTTCAAAAAACCAGAAGAGGAAGATGAAGAAGCTGCAGAAGATCTTGCAACGGTAAACTGGTTTGCAGGGATGACAGAGCAAGAAAAATAAACTGCATCCAGAAGCTGAGAGCGGAAATTCCACTCAAAGTTCAATATCACTCACTCAAAGGGAGCACACACTCGAGCAGCAATAAAGCTCCGCGGGGGAGAAGGGAGATGGAGAAAGGCATCGGAAGCGAAATGAAGCGATGGGCATGAATGAAGATGCAAATGAATCCACAAAATATTTAAGGTTAGCCTTAATATTTCACCTGCACTAAGAGAAATCGTATAGGTAAGCAAAATAATTATTAAAATTAAATTTTTTTTGGATTGATTTTATATAGGTGGAATTTAAACATTTAATACAAATTAAAAAAGAAAAATAAAAAGACAAAATATCTACGTATACGTAATATAGTCACTTTACTCACAAATATTACGTATACGTTGTGTGTTTTTGTTTTTTTTCTTATTCGTATTTAATCTGTAAACAAAGTACACACACATAAAGTTACTTTTAAAATATTCCCCAAAAGGACTCAGAAAGTCAAAAAGTAACTCATGATATTTTCCTAACATTGAGCAATACAAATATATCATTAAATTGCAAAACATGCGTACATTTTTTCCAGTGCATAAGGGTCTGGGTCTGACCGTCTGTCAGTCATTCACGCAATCGGCTTGGGACACGTAAGGTCTCTGTGTGCTGTCAGCGAATGAAAAAGAAAGAAGAGGAAAAATAAAAAATGAGAAATGAAAAAACCTGTCGCCTTTGCGCCTCACATTTCCTCGCTGGGGCTCGAGCCTCGTGTGTCTTAATGAGAAAAGTGAAAGTGTCAAGAAATGGGCAAACCGGCAGCCACAAAGGTTCAGTTAACAGTGAATAAATAAAGACGAGATACGAAATTCAGTCAGAAATCAAAGCGATTAGCGAAGCTCGAGCTCGGGCTCTCGGGGTTATCAATTAGCTAACCGATAACCGAATTGAGCCCAATATCAGATGGTCTATATCTGTGAGTCTGGGAATTGTCGTCGCCAATCTTCCGGCGATCTCGAAAACAATTTGTTTTTGTTGATTTCAAGGCCCAGATAAAAATTAAGGGAATTTCACATGGTAGGAAATTCATTATCTGCAAGTTCAATCAATAATTCATTTTGGTATAGTTTTTGTAAATATTATGACTGATTTTTATATAGAGCTTCCCCTTGGATATTCGAATCAGGTCAAACTTAACCGCAATGTTTAGCAATGTTTAGTTTTTTATCGGGAACATCTTAATTACTCACTAATTTATCTACAATTTCAATGGCCGTGAAACCTTGAAAATTTGCATAAATTTTGTAAAAAATCTTGTCTAAGACAAGTAGCAGCCTTGACTGTTTCAGCAAGGAATTGACATTTCCTTCATCAGTATTTGTTACTGGTTTAAAAATGAATACTGCATTTTTGTAAAATAATGGAAATGATCTGAAAAAAGTAATATTAAATATTGAGGCCTTAACACAAGGTAATATCGTAACTTAAAACTGATTTCTATCGGATTGTGTCTAGTATTTAGGTTTCTTCACGTGATTCTCCTCGGATGTGCAGTCTCGACAATCGGTTTTGACACTTTAGAAATCATTCGACCAAATATTTAGTTGCACACAATTGTTTTTTTTTTTTGGATCACTCATTGAGCTCATTTGTTTAGTTTTGTTTTTATTTTTGTTTAATGCCATTGTTAATGCTCTCTACTGTTGTCGGTTACTGTTGGCTGTTAATTGTTTTTGTTGCTGTTTGCGCCTGGTCTTGCGTCACGTTTGACACTTTGACCATGAACGCATTTCTTGGCAAAAGGAAAACCGTGGCTAGGAGAGAGCTCGACTCGATTTTTGGGATGAAATTGCACCAAATGTTCGGTCGTAACTCTTGGTTTTTTATTTTATCTCGACTTCTTTCCCCATCTGGCGCCGTTTTATTTCTTTTTTCGTTTTTTTTTTTATAATTACTTCATTTGCAATCTCTCGTGAGGCAATAGAAGAAACTACCGTTAATTAAAAACGCAAACGCACGGCCAAATGAGCGCACAGGTTGCGTGAACGGGACGGAAGACGGGACAGGTGAGTGTTTACACTGTGGGAAAACGTGTAAGGAAATGTCGTAGTCTTTTTAGTTGAGATCACCAACTTACAGGACATCCAACTAGTAATGGTAGGCAACTGAAAAAAAGGAAAAATGGATTAGTTTTTATATAAAACAGCTTCATTCTTTAGTAGAATCATCGAAAACCTAAAACCTTTCATTTCTATATACAAAAATGACATAAAAACCACATTGACCTTGAGTTTAGAGAATATTCGTATTAATTATTGTTTTATTTGTTTACTTTCACAAACGACAGCAATAAAAAAGCAAGCGTTGCTGCTGTTTAGTAATTTCGTTAAAGGTTAAAAAGTGAATTGGTTAAAAAAGTTTATGAATTAATAGTTTTGTCTTAATACACAAAATATAGCCTATATTTGCAGTATTCCCAGAGTTTACAAATATTGTTTAGAGTCTTAAAAATCGATATTATCGATAAGTTCGATAAGTATGAATTAGAGATGTGAGTGTCATCAAAATATGATATCGAAAGGTACTTGGAATATCAGAAAATATCAGTTAGAGTATCAAAAAACAATTTTCTTAAAAAGTTTAAGCTTAAATCCATTTTAATATAAAAGAATATGAAATAATTATCATTACTAAATATTAGTGTTTTTTTCTCGGTGCAGAGAAGAGAGAGGTAAAGGTAAAGGTTCGCTGTTATAACAACGGCGCCAAAATATTTTCACTTGACTTTTGCGGCTCTGGTTTTTATGGTCCCGCCGAAGTTCACCGGGGAACTCGGCTCGCATCTGATCAGAGTGGATCGGATCGGGCTCCATGTCAGAGGGGGGCTGGGGGCTGCGGAGTAATCGTTATGCAATGGGGAGAAAATTGACAATAAAACAAAGCGCAAAATATACAAACAAACCCGCGTGAGAGACTCCGGCGACACAGAAACTGCAATGTCACTTACCCATTATGAATGGGGAATGGGGGAAAAGGGGCGTGGAAGCGCAGCGCCGAGATGTGCCAGTGATGCCTCACACCGGACGCCGGACAGACGGACAGACCTACAGGTGGCAAAACTGTGCCACGCTGTAATCGCTCCGAAAGCGACAACTAAAATGCGTGCGGAGGCTGTCCGTCATCTCCACTTGAAACTTTAAGGGTATGTAATTCCCAAAGTTCAACCTTTGGCTAAGCGAATTTCACAAAAAAAAAAGAGCATAAAGCCTGAAAAGAAATCAATAGTATTATGTTGCTTTGAAATCGGGAAAGTATCTTGTATTAGAAATAATAATAATTCGGGATCAGTATTTTGGATTAGAAATAATAACAAATTATGAATAATAATGATAACTTATAAGCTTATAATGATGATTGATGTTGATGTTTCGGAATTTTATGTATGAGTTTTACTGAAAATACCAACTGTGAAACTGATACCAAAATGCAACAATAAAAACCTCTAAAATTGTAATTTCCTTAGAAGAAACCGAGGCAGGCTTCAGGGATTCTTTAGCAGGATATCCTAACACATAAAATAAAATCTGATGTTATTATAGAACCAATTCCAGAAGTTTTATGCAAGAAATTATTCTGAGAAATAAGTTAAAGCATTCAAAAAGCTGTTATTTATAAAGCTTTTTAGTTTAAAGCCAAAAAGTATGCACAATTCCGTTGGCATGTAGAAAGCACACTCGTAAAAAACACTCAAGGGACAGATTGTCTCCACAGTCACCCTTGCCATTCAAAAGATATAATTTCCCAGGAAGAGATGGTTGGACCATGGCGCATAAACAAGTACAGAATCATTAAGTAGAAATCTCTCGACTAACCCTTAAAAAAACCAACTACTATTCGCTGTTTGCATGGTTCGATATGTTTGTGCTTGTTTATTATTCCGACAAAAATCCATTCGTCACAGACTTGGGTACTAGCATACATTTAGAGTTAGTCAACGTATCGATACATATACATATGTATATCGATATCACTAGGTCTATTTAGGTCTACACTTGGTATGTGTATAGCTGTGTATAATGTTCTTCTAAAGCCGATTATGTGGGTGCATCATCATCCTTCGAGCATGTACCTATATATCTTAGATATATAAATGTATATATATATTATTATATTATAGTTGGTTGGTTGGTATATACTGGTATAAAAAAAACGACGCCTAGCAAAACAAAAGTCCATATAAAACGACACCGAACACTAAACAGTTAACATCCATTCCTTCGTTCCTTTTTGGTAGCACTAGTTTCGGTCTCAATTTGGAAGCCACTTTAAAATCCAGGAAACTTCGAGTCCACAGGCTATACTCTATGTATATATATACTATATATATATCGGAATTATCACAAATGCTTATGATCTAGGCTAAAAAACAATAATAGCAAATAGTTTATCGCTTCAAGCGCGCAACGATCGTGCGATGGGTCGTGTCGTCGAGTGTCGGGTCTTTGACCAGCTCTGCTCCTCGGCGCTGGCAAAGATCAGGTAGATAAAGTTCCCGGCTATATTCAGTCCCGCCGCCAGCCAGAAGACCACATGCCACTGGGTCAACGTCTCGCGATGGTTTATGATCAATCCGATGACGTAGGGCGCCAGGAAGCCGCATATATTCGCCGCCGAGTTGGTTATGCCGTACATGGTGCCCGCGTACCTGGGACTGAGGGCTATGTGATTCATCTGATTGCCGGCATAGACGGCGCCGCCAAAGGATCCAACGCCGGCGAGCATAAAGGTGACCCACACCCAGTCGCAGCCCACATAGATGATGCCGATCAGGCCTAGCGACGGCACCACCGATGCCACCGTATTCCAAAGCTTGTACGAGTTGAGTAGCGAGATGTAGCGCCTGGCCAGCATCCAGTCGGCCAGGGCGGAGCAGGCGATGCCCACGAACCAGGCGGTCAAGTAGGGAACGGCATTGAGCAGCGCGTTCGACTGGATGTCAAAGTGCAGGATGTTGCTCATGTACGTAGGCAGCTCCGTTAGCTGCGTGTAGAAGGCCCAGCCCTGGCCGCACTGCGTCAGGAGAATGGCCCACAACGGCACGGAGGTGAGCAGCGATCGCCAGGGTATTGGTTCCTCCGCAGGCAGCCGCTGTGTCCTCAGTCTGTCCGGTCCTGCGAGCACTTCCTCCTCAGCACGGACAACCACCTCATCCTCCTCCTCTTCTTCCTCCAGCTGTTGCTCCGGCTCGCTAATCAGCTTCAGACTTCGCTCTATGTAGTCTTTTTCCGCACGCGAGATCCTGGGATGGTCGGCGGGCTTGTCGTACACCAAATACATCCAGCAGCCGAACCACAAGATGCCTAGCAGTCCAAAGATATAGAAGGCCGACGGCCAGCCACCCAGAAAGTCCAAGGAGCAGAGCCATCCAGCCAGAGGCATCGATATGACAGTGCCAATGTTGGAGCCCGCATATACGACGGCTGCAAACTTATTCCTCTCCAGCGGCGGTATCCACTGGGCCAGCATGGCGTGCATGGCGGGATAGGTGACGCCCTCGCCCATTCCCTCCAGGATGCGGACCAGTACCAGCAGCGGTAGATCCCAGTGCGCGGCCAGCGGTGTGAGGAGCGTGAATATCGCTGTGACCAACACTCCATAGCCATAGATCTTCTTGCCGCCATACAGCTCCGCCATCCGGCCGCCGGGCACTTGTGTGAGTACATAGCCATAGAAAAAGCTGCCAAGGACCAATCCCTGCGTCGCCTCATCCCAAACAAACTGACCCTCCTTCTGTGGATTGATGTCGCTGTCGTTGCGATTTGGTTCCGGCATTGGACACGTATCGGTATCCACCACTGAGGAGTTGGTGTGCGGAATCGCCGTTTGGTTGACCATTGCCACAATGGCCACCGAGAGATTGACCCGCATGGCGTAGACGACGGCAAAGCCCAGGAAGCCCATGAAACCGAAAATGTGACGGGTCTTCAAGCCGCAGCAGCCATCGTTCTCTGAAAAGAAGTATCAATTAATTAGGAGGCGTATTTTTCAGAGTTCCGGCTTAGATATTATCATAAATAACTAACTAATCGGTATATTTAGTTTTGAAATATTTATATATAGAGAATCTATCTTCTCTTGGCTAAATTCGCTTTATATCCTTCTAGGAACTTAAACTTTAAGTTTACAAAAATATATTAGATATTAAATATTTAATTATTTTCGTTTCTTAGTGTTCAGTGATCAACCTGTTTTAGTTTTCAGCCACTTTCTTCGGTTTGACTTAGGCAAGTAGCACTGTTTTTCAGCACAAATGTGCGAAATACTGTGAACTCGATAAAATTCCGTGAAAATGAGAAGCAGAAAATTGCGGAAAGCTGAGAAAAAAACACAGCCCTATCAGTTTTTTATAATTACGATATAATTATGTGTAAAATATGTAGTTGTGTGTAACAAAAGACTAATCTCTGAAACTAAAACCCATGTAAATAGCAATAAATTAACTGAGCTAACTAAAACTGCATGCAAATAACATTTAATTACAATACGAATATGCGGAAAATATAGGAACTAAAGACCATATCCATAGAAGAATGTTATTTCAAGAGACAGACTTATAAAAACCGAATTCGTCAGCAAAATAAATGCAAAATATGTATAAATATATATACATAAATATCTAAGTATTTAAAGCTGTTCCACCTTATATTTTCATAATAATGTGAGACCATCAAACTAATATGTTTTAAGTACTCAATAATACTTTTCATAGTTATGCTAACAAAAGGAACAAGCGCCCGCACTTGGCTGATATTTCCTATTCTCTATACTCCGCGCATATCTTATCTACACTCACCCTCCACTCCTCCGCCGCCGGAACGGATCAGCGGTCGTTCGCCGGAGCAAAACGCCTCCCGCTCGTCATCCGCCTCGTCATCGGACCTTTCCTGGGATCCCGTGGAGTTCGACGAGGACGAGGGCCGCCGGAAACGGGAGGCGGCCGCAGAGTCCGGGTAATAGCAGGAGGCGTCCCGCGACTCATCCGTCCACTTGTACGGCGGCATCTTTGGTGGCTTTTCTCTTACTGGAAACGGAGCTGACAATGGCGGTGGAGCTGGAAAGGCAGATGGAGCTGGAGCTGGTGCTGGAGCTGCAACTGCCAGCGCATTTTCTGAAGCAGCAGAGCAGCGGGATGGATGCGGAGCTGTCTAGTTGGAGCGGACCGGGAATAGTAGCCGGAGTTTAGATACAGTCTCTCAAGAGCGAGAGCAAGCGGACGACACCTCACCTCAGCGGGAACCAGCGCAGACTGACACAACAACTGGCGCAACAACAAAAACCTAAACAAAAGCGCCAACAAACGTTGCTTCTAACCACAAGAGGAACGGAGGGAGCATGAGCGTAGTTTGTTTGCTTTTCCGAGAGGGGCTACACTGCGACCAGTCCGACAATAATAAGTGAATACTTGCAGCATTGGCTAAAATACAAAAATAAATGTAATTTAATTTTATATACAATAAAATATAATATAATAAGATCTTTGTATATTACTATAATTATTATTATTATTCCACATTCAAAATATTTTAATTTTAATGATCCTTTTCTCCTTTCACTACGCCCATGGACGCGCCAGTCATCAGCAGTGGGCTAGCTCGCTCTCTCTCCAGTTAGAAGCGCGCTCTCGCTCTCAAAGCTGTGTGAAAGTGGAGCAATGGCAGCCAAGTGAGCTACGTCACCCCAGGGGTGCCACGAACGGGAGAGAGAGAGAGAGAGCTTAAGAGAAAGGGGGAGTGAGATGGGCGAAAGAGAAAGGGGGCGACACTGGAATCAAACTAAAGCAGAGACACAGAGAGCGAATGAGGGAGAGAGAGGCACAAGGCGAGAGCAAGCCGTGCAATTGTTGTAAAGTACCTAAAATATCTTTGTTTAGTAACAGCTTATTTCCCACACAAACACACACCTACGCACACCCACGCTCACATGCACTGAGTGTATTGGACGCGGAAATAAAAAACACAAAATGTAGATAGTCCAAGTCTAAAGGAAACTTCGTACTTGTAACTAAACTTGCAAAAGGTTTTGCTGGCCACAACAACAACAACAAACCAGAGAGAAAGGCAAGACATTTGCCCAAATACACACAAGCACTCGCACACTAACATAGCCGTGGCCAACACAATAGCACTGGAAACTCAATTGTAATTACCAATTTTAATTTAAACACAAAGGAAAAATAATTACACTTGAGCATTTTCCACTCTACAACTAAGATAAAGTGCTACGCTTTCAGTTAAGCTTTTAAACAAGGAAAATTATTCTTACTAATAAATATTTTCAAAATAGAATTTGAAAACCAATATTTTCTCTTTATAAGTAATTTTCTTTAAAAAATTCGATGCTTTTTTTAAAGGTACTATTACAGCTACAACCTGCATAAATATGCACATGAAATTCACAAGTTTATTACAACCTTTGAACTTGATTTTCTAATTAATTCCAATTATTCAGTGCTATTATCTTGACCGCAACTGTACATGTCCCCTTTACAACTGCTTGCATGTCAACTGCTTGACCAGCGATTACGTCAAGCAGAGCGAAGCGGAGGCTCCATTTGCGGCTCTGGAAGAATTATCCTTTTACGGCGCAGGTCCGTAAATGGCCTGTTGCTTACACTAAGAGTTTTGGGAACTCCTGGACCTACCCCAAAGCCCCCCGCACGAGATTCAGGACGAGATTCGATAAAAGTTTTGTCGGTTTTTCAATATAAAAAAAGAGTTCTAACTTAATATATCTTTACAGTTTAAATGCTTAAGAGGTTATCTGAAAGTATTTGCTGATTAAGCACCTGGCTTTGTTTACTGGGACTCCTCCTCCTGAAGCATCCTGCTTCCCTTTTCAGTTGGCAAAGATGGTGCCCACGGGAAAGACAATGATCCTCCGCTGTCCGTTGCCCAACGCCAGCGACTCGTAGTGATAGTTCTTCACGAGGGCCACATCGTTGCGGTCTGCGTCGAAGGCCGCCTTAATGGGACTCAAGTCCGGGTTGAAGCAATTGAGAGCAACAACGTCGGCTGGGAGCCGTGGGATCAGTTCGTAGGCACAAGCCAGCTTCTCGTTCCACAGGCTCACCTGGCCATAGGGCAGGGGATCCCTCTTGGCCAGCTCGCCGGCCTCCTTGGCGGTGCGAAAAATGTGCAGAGTGACCACACCGGTGGCGGCTCTCCTATCGCTCAGGTAGCTGTGCACGCAGTCATAGACCAGCAGCGGCGAGTCCTCGCCCGCCTTCAGGTTCTGTCCCTTGACCACCTTGCCCTTCAGCTGATCGATCTTGGCCACAGTCTTGACATAACTCGGATGCTTGGCCACCTCACTAGCGAGTGGTCGCAGATCCTGGGCCACCAGGCCAACAAACTGATCGGCCACGCTCTCCTGGAGCAGCAGCGTGGCCACCGATCCTGCTGCGAAGGGATTCTGCAGGGACTGGAGCAACTGCTGGCGGGCAGAGTGCAGATCGCCGTCCTCAAACACGATCATCAACTGGGGCGATAACCATTTGCCATCGCTGGGGATCGCCTGTTTCTGTGGAGCCAAGGTGTCAAGGTTATGTGTGGTATGTTTGATATTCACTGAACTGACCTTGACTTCCTCCTCATTCTCCAATTTCAGCTGGTTAACCATGTTGCTGGTGATCTTCGCTGGTGGAACGACGTTGTTGTTGCTGGCCATGCTCTGCTTCCTGCTTCCTGATCCCTAATCACAAATCCAATTGCAATTCTTATCAGATCCGGAAACCAGTGCTGCCAGATAACAATTTTGTATTCCCCTAAAAAATCTCAAATGCAGTTTTTTAAAGTTGCCAGAAATCGAAGGTATTTTTTTCCCCGCCACAAACAGTCACATCGTTTTCTCGATTGTTTGGGATTTTTTAGGGTAAATCAACTTTTTTATCTGGCAACACTGGAGCGCTTTGCCATCCCTTTTCGGTGTAATCGCAATCCGCTTACTCGTGGCGAAAATTCGCGTTTCGTATTTTCCTTGTAAGCTGTCAATCCGCGTCGCAAATCAGAGTAAGTGCATCGCAATCGACGCCCCAAGCCGCACTCTTTCACGTAACACTCGATTCCTTGCAGATGCCGGGCGTTGAAACAATCAAATCCTCCTGGGCGGATGAGGTGGAGCTGGACTACGGCGGTCTGCCGCCGACGACGGAGACCTTGGAGAACGGCCACAAGTACGTCACGGAGTACAAGTACAACAAGGACGACAAGAAGACCAAGGTGGTGCGCACGTACAAGATCTCCAAGCAGGTGGTACCCAAAACTGTGGCCAAGCGCCGAACCTGGACCAAGTTTGGCGAGTCCAAGAGCGACAAGCCCGGCCCCAACTCGCAGACGACCATGGTGTCCGAGGAGATCATAATGCAGTTCCTCAACTCCAAGGAGGACGAGAAGGCCAACGACCCGCTGCTGGATCCCACAAAGAACATCGCCAAGTGCCGTATCTGCAACGGAGAGCATTGGTCGGTCAATTGTCCGTACAAGGGCACCGCCATGGACACCAATCTCATGGAGAAGAAGGCCTCGGCCGCAGCAGCCGCCGCCGTCGATGCGCCCAAGTCCGGAAAGTATGTGCCGCCGTTCCTCAAGGACAGCCAGAAGGGCGGCTTGGGAATGCGTGGACGCGATGATACAGCCGCCATTCGCATATCCAACCTGTCGGAGTCGATGACCGAGGCGGATCTGGAGGAGCTGGTGAAGAAGATCGGGCCGCAGAGCAAGATGTACCTGGCCCGCGACAAGAACACCGGCCTCTGCAAGGGCTTCGCCTACGTGCATTTTAAGCAGCGCAAGGACGCGGCCGCCGCCATCGAGATCCTCAACGGTCACGGTTACGATCACTTGATCCTCAGCGTCGAGTGGTCCAAGCCGCAGAACAATTAGTCGGTTAGTTCCGTTCCGCCTTCCTTCTCCGCTGCCCGTCTACCCGCGTCTAGTGCTTATAGAGAGGAGTCCGCATGGATCGATCACACACAATATGTCCCTATGCTATAAGTTTGCTACAAATAAATCTTAAAACAAAAGCCCCCAGGGGCACCGAAAAACACACAGCTAGCTATGGCGATTAGGGGTAAGATCCTTGTCTTGGGACTCTAAGATAATTAGATGGACCTGCACGTATAGCACATGAACTGTTGGGCGTTGGCCACTTAAATTGACTATCCTTAAAATGTTTATCTTATGTGTAGAGCCTTTATTTATCAGTGTACTAAAATTCGTATAGATATTTTAGGCAAGATCCCGGAAATATAACCAACTTGCTCCTCATGTTCGTCTTGCCGTCTTGCTCTTCATGCCGTCTCTTTCGATTTGAATATGAGTATACATAGGGGATGAGTCATAAAGTCATTGTTTATTTGAATAGAAACAACATGTATTATCCTTGTTTTTAATATTTAACGTAAAGGTCTAAAATTATGTATATTTAATTATTAATTAACTATTATTTGAGGCCAGCAAACCGGAGCCTGCCTTTGTGTTCTTTAATATATAAATAAATCACACAATTTTAAAGCATACTTTTGGGGTTTGTTATTTATTCCTATGGAAATAATGACGCATCTTTTAGGCTGAAGCGATGAGCAATAGGAATTGGAAAATGCCAGGGCATACTTTTGGGGGCTACTTAACACATGTACAGTTTGACATGCACTGGTCAAAGTGCGACTTCAATTGTACAGTTTGACAAGCACTGGTTAAAGTGCGACTCCATTTTTACAGTTTGACAAGCACTGGCCCAAGTGAGATTCAACTTTTACAGTTTGAGAGTCATTGGGTAGAAACTCCATTGCATTGGAGTTGTGGCACCCGTAAATCCCGTGAGCCCCAAAGTATGCACTACTTTTCATTGTCGCCTTTTACTCTTTTTTTCAGCCTAAAAGATGCACAACATTTGAGCAAATATATTATAAAATGCCTAAAAGTATGCAATTTTTTCAACTTTTCCACTAAGAGACTAACATTGGTGTTTATTTTTAAACTGAGCTTTTATCCCTTTATAATAGAAAGACTAACACTATTTGAGGTCTTTTTGAGAGCATATTATGGCCAAAAAGCCTGTGATAGCCAAAAGTCGTATATTTTCAGATTCGCCATTAAAATCTAAATTATTTAAAATCAAAATATGGAATAAAATCTGAAAAAAAAAATTTGTTCAAATTTTGCTAAATTCGATAAGGGGTTACATCATTAAAATTGTCAAAAATTGGCAAAAAATTAATTTTTTTTAATTTCTAAACTTAATATGCAGATTAACAGGCGGGCTCCGGTTTTCACATTTTTTTCTCGTTTTCGTTTTGGGCGAAAACGTAC
>JAEIIF010028670.1:0-16776 GCA_018874455.1 Drosophila trapezifrons
TATTGTTAGCTTTGATTGAATAAGTACTTTGCATAATGTAGTCTTTTAGCATTTTGTAAAACAGCATTTTTTAGCATTGATTAAACACTAAAATAGGATGACATAGTGTAGCCTTTTAGCATTTTGTAAAGAATTTCGCATTTTATGTTAAGATTCCGTCGAGATTAAATGAAATTAGTAATAAATGAAATTAAGACGACGGTCACACAACGATTAAAAGAACGAAACCAAAGCCATTTAAAAGTAAAAGCTAAATAAGAACTCCACGAAATAAATAAGAATCTACATTTAAGCGACGATAACAATATATTTATATGATACTTTAATAAAATTTTCCATCCCGTGTTAGGCTACTTTTAAGAATAATATATCTAAAATCAATTCAAGGGGGTTTCGACATCAATTAATAATAATAAATTAAATCTATAACGTCACCTTTCATCTAATAATGTTTCTTCAATAAATTTTCCTCTTACTACCTTTATTTAACATTTTCCCCACTCACCGCTTCATTTATGTTCTCTGAAATGCAATATGAATCGAAATCAATTGTCGGGAATTATGAAACTCTCAAAAAGCCAACATTTTGGTAATTCCGCTTTCAGTCTTTGGCTAGAGCTAGAGCAATTTAGCATTTTATTCTCTAACTTTTCCATTAGGTTTTCTTTGTGCCGCAAAAATTCATTGGCCAGCAAAAAGTTTGATGGCCAGCAGAGGATTCCGGTAAATTGGTTTTCCCCCCCTAGCAAATGCTCACTGTACACAAGCCGACATACATATAGGTATGTGCATAGATAGTTAAGCTTTCCCCTTCTCTCCGGCTGGGTGGTAGGTAACTCTCTGTTCTTGGCAACTGTCAAACGCTGGCAGAAATTTTCACGAATTTGTTAGCAAATGCAATCATTTTGTTACGTGGTTCTATTACAGTGGTTGCTCCGTCGCCTTCGCTCCACGTCCACGTCGCCATCGTCGTCGTCGCTGCGATGCAAAGCCAATAACATGAAAACGCTCGTTTATAGATGCCATGCCGAGTGCCGAGTGCCGTGTGCAGTGCCATGCCGTGCAACGGGGCGTATACGTAACCGTGTGCAAATATTGTCTCAATTTGGTGCTGTTCTACACTTGGCTTGCCTCCGTCGAAGGCCGAATAGGAGTTGGGAGTTGGGCGAGAGAGAGCTCAGTTCAGTTCCGCCCAGATGCAGATGCAAATGCAAATGCAGATGCCGATGCTGGAACTCCCCTTTCCTCCACGGCATCGGGGCTATGTGTGGGAAATAAACAATTTGTATGCGAATTTCGCCTTTGCCATGCGAGAGAACCCATGAATATGAAAATATTCTACTTCCCTTTGCCAGCTGATACCCTCGTTCCCTTTCGTTCAGCCGAGGACCTCGTCCTGCGCGCCTGCATAAGCAAACAGTGAGGAAATTGAAAGCAAAATATGATGATGTTCGATTGGCAGATTCTGAGCGGCAATAGAGTCGAAAATCAGAAGGCACTAAACTACTCCCTTCCAGTTCAGTGCTCCTCGGTCGGTTCTGGGCCAAATATTTGGCTTGGCTTAGCCATCTGCCCGAAATTAAAGGCTCATGCAAATGTCCTTATGCGCTCCAGTAGGTCCTGCATTTGTCTAAGCCGATTTCCAGGGCACTGCACCGTGAAACGAAACAGACGAGCGATAACAAAGCTCCTGGAGCTGCTCCTGGTAGCTGGCAGCAAAGGAAAAAGTTTGGACCATTGATCATGGGGAATATGTTCCGATGGTACATAAATTAAGCAATTATTAGAAGGTATCAATGAGAACCACAACCTTATTATAGAGTAAATAAATACATAAATACCCTTTTAATATGATTTAATATTATATACACATGCAGACCATGTTTAATTAAATTTTACAGACATTTGGTTAATGTTTTTTCCTCTGCAGCTCGTTCAGGACATCCTGATGATGATAATTGCAAAAAATAACTCTGGCAAACATGACGAAAATCGCATTTAATTAATGCACGAACATTTGCCGACATCGCTGGCAAAACTCTTTTGTGCGGCGCGAATCCACTTCAGACATAACTCCAGGCAATACTCGTGCCAGGATGGGGAGAGAGAGAGCAAGGAGGAGCAGCTCCCTGCTCTCTCCTCGCCCCCAAAGAGCTGGTCGCGAGCTGTCAAAGTGCTGCGGGCAAAATGGCGGCCGCTGCCTGCATTTGTATTAATGGCAGCCATGCGAGCTCCTGGGAGCTCCTGGCTGGAGCCGAATCGGTGGGAGTAACTCCTGTAGGATCGGGTGGAACAGCAGGTTATTTGACTGCCTTTGGCAGCTTCAAGTGCACGGGCATGTGTGCATAAAGAGGCTCTTCAGGAGGCTCTCATCCTCCCTAAATCCTCGCGCAATCCTTGGCTTTTCCCGTTGTGGCATCTGCGAAATCAGAGTGTGGAACGTGCGACGAACGCTTGCATTTATTTTGCAATTACTCTGCTCGAGCGTAGCGCCTTCAACTTTTCCTTTTTTCCTCTCAAACTCAAATATAATTCCGTCTAATCAACACTTTAAGTGAACTAAATGCATTCTGAACCAAGGAAATGTTCGCCGGGCGAGCAAAGTGCCTGCTCTGCTGACCAATTAGCAACGTCCAAAGGAGAAACGAGAGCAGAGTGAGAAAAATTGTGCATCAAGACGAACTGGCTTTAAAGTTGGTCATCAATTTGTTATTTAATCAACTATAATTATCTTGTTTTCCGCGGGGCAAACCTATTAAATTGTAATTTATACTTGGAAGCTGTATTAATGTTTTTTCGGTCAAGATTTTAATCGTTTTTCTACTTTCAAGTACAATTTGGTAATTGATATTAAACCCATTGACAAAGAAGGAAAATTTCTGTGAAACCCTGATTTATTTTTGGAACAAACAAGCTCCTCCCGACACCCCCTTATATTTTTTCTCTGTGCAAAAAATAGAAAATTCAACAGACCAGAACAGACGCGAAAATGTCAAGCGCGCGGGCGTAAGAAATTATAAATCAGGAGCAGGTCAGCTCAGGTTGGGAAGGTCGCTGCGAAGGCTTCCGAGGAAGCCAACGATGGCATTGATGAATTTCGCCATGACAAGGCAGGCAATTAGCCGGCGAAAGTGGCCATAATTAGGCAACCGGGCTAGCAGTCTCTATGACCGGGCACAAACCCGAGAGTCCGGCAGTCCGGGAGTCTGGCACGCATAGCTAATGAGCAGGTTGCCATCCGAAAAGGTGAAACAAAGTCAGCAGCAGTCAAAGTGCCAATTGCAGTCGCAAAAGCCAGAGTGCAGCATTCGCCACTCAGCATCCACCAGGCACCAGGCAGCATCCATCAGCCAGCGTCACCGTCATCGCCATCGTCGTCGTCGACGCCTTCAATGCAACTCATCGCTGGCAAAGTGTTCGGGGAAATTTGCATTCTTTGCCGTCTTTGACTTTCCATTTTGCCTTTTTTCATCACCTTTCTTTGGCTTTTCCCTCGACTGCAGAATGCAAAACTGTGCGCCCGTAAACTACTTTTTCGCCTGGCCATCTCCCAGCTCCCATCTCCATGCCCCCTGCTCCCTGCCTTTGCTGGTAACTGGCCACCAACTGTGTCAACCAGTCAAACTAGTTGCCGTTGCACTCGATGTTGCTGCTGCAGCAGTGGATGTTGCTGCTGGTACTGAATACTCTAGGTTTTGCTATTGCTACAGAACTTGCACTGGGAAAAATCTAGCATAGAAGGTGGATAAGGTTTAAGAAAACTGTAGGATTTACACACCATTGGCTTTAGTTTCAATGGATTTTGAGACATAAAACTGTTTAAAATCTTCTAAATTGAAGGTCTAATCTTTTTTAAAGTGCTCTAATGTTGCAGTTGCTGTTGCTGATGTTGCTTCTGGTGGACTGCAATTGTTGATTGCTCTCCCAGCTGCATGGGCCAGAGCCACAGCCGCAATTGATTGAAAGAGCTCGCTCCTCTTAACAGTTTCGCGGCTCAGTTACTCACAAAATATTCGCTTTATTTTTGCCATTTGTGCCTTGAACTCGCGGAGTTTTCCCTGGTATTTTCCTGACCAAACGTTCTGGCCGCGGCTAGAAGGCCGCCACACTCGCAGCTGCAGTGAATGTAAAAGATTGTGGCCAGGCCTGGCCTGCAAATTTTATCTACCTCCGGACTCCGGATCCAAAATGCAAGCCAATCGACACTGGTTTCGTGACGTTCACGCCCAAATTGAACGGCAACTAGTTGCTAATATCTGCGGCTTATATAAGGAACGGGAACGGGAAAACGGGTTTTCCCAGGCAGTCGAAACTTTAGAGTAATTTTCGGCATTATTAGTATATGTACAGATGTATTGACAGAAAAGTTTAATCAACTTTTCACTGGCTTGTTGATTCGTTTGCGGGCAACGAAAGTTTGGCCCCAAAACCGAGCTGAAGCCGCAAATGAAATGAAAATACTTTCTGCCATTCTGATTAGAAGTTTTTGTTTGGCCCCGAGTTGTGAGCTGAGAATCGCACGAAATGGTCGAATAAATTGTTTATTTAATGCCTGAATTTCAGTTCTGACTTGTTGCTGCCCTTCTGGGGCTTCAAGCACGTTCTGCTGAACTCCGGGGCTTTTCGCACGTACAGAGACAGCGGCAGCGAGTGCGAGTGCAGGGATGGAGCAAGGACCTGGCCTGATGCACATAAAGTTTTAAATAAGCGGAGCTCTTTAAATGAGAGCTCAGCAGTTGATGGCCCTTTGCAGATAAGCACTTGCGAATATTTCTGCTAAATTGCTGGAATATAAAACACATTTCCCCCGTTTTCCCTCTCCCCCTAGGCCGCCGCAGACAATTTGATAGAGAATCCATCCATTCACGAGCTCGGTCTCAATTTCAGTTTCAGTCCGGGCAATTGCAAACATTTTCACATTTTCAGCCACAAAAACCCCACCGCAGAGCACAGACAGAGGGGGACAAGGGGGCCGGTTTAGGTCACAAAAGCAAATTAAAACATTTGCGAGCACAACCAGAGCAGTTTAATGCATTAGGCAACGTTTACCACCCGCTGTCAGTTTGACAACTTAACTGGAAATCTCTCTGCTGGCCGTCAGTTTGGCCCTACAATTAATCACATTTAATTTATCAATTGTTTTGGCCCGAAATACAGAGGGATTAGGCGAAACAATAAAGGCCAAATCGGTGGAAATTACTGAGGCAGTGCGACAGCCAAGCGAACCGCTGCTGTTAATTGGTTCGCTTCGTTCAGGTAATAAATAGAAAAAACGCTCTGGAATAAATTCCATAAATATCGACGGGGTAGCAAATATTTTGCCAGATTCCTCCTATTTGGTAGAAGCGAAAATTTTGCCAATTCTCGTGTTGGTTTTCACATTTGCGTAACGAAAATAAATCCAAACCCAACCCCTAAAAACGCTTCAATTGTTGTCGCGCAAGTTCAGCGATGCAGTTAAGTGGAAAATAATATTGCATGGAATTTGTATAGGGAAAATCTACTAATTGGAGGTGATTAATTTGTGATAGAAATCAACATTTACCGGAATAAATCATGATTTTAATGATTAAAACATGTCAGAAAGGCAATGAAGTGTTTATAATTAAAGGAAAATGGTTATAATAAATATTCAAATATGCATTGTGTTCCAACTTGGTCATTAAGAAAACCATTCCACCTCTAAGAGGACTTTCTTCTCATTAAATTAAAAATCGTTATATAAACTACATATGTGTATCCACTGTCCTGGGCGACTCACTCTCCCCTTCTCCGGTTCTCCTAGAACCCCAGACAACATACTCATTCATTCGAGGCCTTGGTGGAATGTTCGGCGCTAACTGATCGGCCAAACAAAAACAGTTTCTCGAGTGTTTGGAGCTGGAAAAACGTGTGCTACATGTGGCTAGTGTGGCTGAAGGAGGATGGGGACTGGGAGATGGAGGAGCCCGCGTTGATGGGAGTTTGGCTCCAGGTTCGACTGCGTCGATAGGCAGCGTTGTTAACTGTTGTTCGAATTTGTCTGTGGTCAGTGACCCAGCCAAGGCGATGGCGATGGCGACTGGCCAGGGAGACCATTTCTGAGGCGGGGCCTAGCCGGCAAAACAAACATGTTTTAAGGCAAAAAGAAACATTAAGAGTACCGGCGATCTGGTACACTTTGATAGCTATAGCTACAGCCATAGCTCTCGGGTGAAAGAGTGGTAAGAAAAGAAACACATTAACTTTGGTCACTACATGAATACGAGCGCTCGTTAGCAGCGATCCCCGGGGGAGGGGAGGGCAGGGGAGCTGGAAAAGTGGCCGGAGAGCACAGCCCCTTGCGTGCCGAATCCCATAAAGTCTCGGGAAAGATCGGGGAACGCACAGCAATGGCTGTAAACTATAATTTGAGCGTCTTGGCCGCGGATCGCAATTATCTGCCGCCGCTGCCGAACGGGGAACGCGATCGGCGAGTTCGCAGCTTGAGTCTTTTGTTTGCTACGCTCTTCAGATCTTCGGAGCGTCAGAGCGTCGTCGCACCATTAGAAAGAATCCCCGAATTAATTCAAATATATCCCAGAATGGCTGGAAATTATTCAGTTATTTGCGTGAAGTCCCCGCTGCTTCGTGGCTCCCACAGAAATTATGGCATTATATCTACTTACATTTCCTCAACGTAAAGCGATTCGCCCACCTGCAAGAAAAGAGAAAGGAAAAAGGGGGAAATTAATATGAAATTACACATTAACATACGCATCAGAGGTAATCCTCGGAGGCACTGCGAATATTTTCCACTTAAACCAAACGGAAATAATGAGATTTCCCAGCACTCAGCGGATCCGAGTGAAACTTGAGCTCAGCTCGGGTCCTGCGAGAGTGCTTGTTAAGCTTTACATGAACGAGGCGGTCATTGTGGGTCCCTTAACAATATCAAATAACTAATAATAAGTGGATAAATATTATATATTTTCCCTTTTTAATGAGACTAATTACACCAGAGGTTTTTACAGGCAAAAACAATATTATATGGTTCGGTACACGCACTTTTACTTTTCCTAAGCAAGTAAAATAATATCTAGAATATTTGTTTAACGTTCTTAGTACAGTTTTTAGGTTTCTATTCATCTATAAAATTCCTAACTTTGCTTATAAAATAGGTAAACAAGTAAATTACACCTAGAAACCACAAAAATCTTGATGTCCAAACACTAGCTAGTTCAGACTTTTTGTTTTTTAATATCATCATTCCAAGTTGTGTAACAAACATAAGCCCCTTTGCCACAAATGTGACCTGCAACTCCTCCACTCAGCCCACTCAGGGCTTAATAAAAACTCACTCAGACAGAGAGTAAAGTTTCAGCCATGCAGATTTAACGACGAGAGATTAAGGCCTGCGTCTCGCATGGAGCTGCTGCATCCTTTGCCGAGACCTGATCAAAGGCCGTCTCCTGGCGCTGGTTATCCGGGAGATTCATGTACGGATGCAGCATCCGGAATGCGCATCGCACTCGCACATCCCACACATATCAAGCGCTAATTAAGCAAGACTCGCGCTCCCGGGAAACTTTTGCTAAAACTAAAAGCGAGAGGGAGCGAGTGGGAGCGCCGAGAACAGCGGCAAAATTAAATTAAGCGCTACTGTGGGAAAAATGTCTTGGAGCGTAAAGCAATAAGAACATTTCCATTTCCATGCTCTTCAGTTCACCCTAAAAAAGTGGTTTCCACCGGGGAAACCACACACACACTCCCACCCAGGCTGGGGGAAAATAGTAGAGAAGGTAGCCAAGCGTAGAGGTTTTCCCCAAGCCCCGGGGCCAGACATGTGTCAAGGTTATACTCCTCCGACAATTAATTCGAGGCGATGGGAGGAAAACTCTCCGTTTAGCCAACTCTACCGGACACGGACGAGCGGCTCCGAAGAGCTGTGAGGGAAAATCTCAATAAAACCCGGAGTAAGTGGAAAACGATGCCGATGCCGGACAGGGACAGCCGGAATTTTTATTGCCTCAAGCCCCGGGCAGAGCACACGCATGCTCCTCGGTCCAGGTTGGAAGAGTGTAAATCACATTAAATCCGAGAATTTCCATGGCAGCTCCTCCGACCGTTGGCATAGTTTATCAATTATCAACACACGGACCCCTCGTCCTCCTGCTCCCTTGCCAGGATATTGGTTACAACGAGAATCGATTACACAAACAGGATCACTCTGGGCGGCAGTAACCGAAAAAAATTGAATTTATTTTCCATCAATATTCCTTCTTCTATGCCGAAAATCCCCCTCAGGGCGGAAGGAAAGAACCCTTTGGGACCTGCAGACGGAATCGGAGAAGCTTGACCGTTGGCAATTTAATTTTCCATAAAATGTGGAATCCATAAGCGAACTGTTTCCTCAACTCGTTTGCCGTATTATGGCTTTGCATATTTGTAGTTATAAATTACCGAAGCGAAATAGCCGCCAGTGTGCGTGGGAATTTTCATTTTCCGTTTTCCGTTTTCATTTACAATTTCAATTCAATGCTTTATCCCCGCTCAGAAGCCACATACTCCGCCCGGCTAGCCCCTCGTATGGCAGAGCTCATAGTTGAAGGATCTGCCGTAAGAGTTATTTATGTTTACATTATAAATGAGAGCTGCCTTTGCTGCCGCTGTTGTTGTTGTTGTTTGCGAGAAGAGCGCTGAAAATCATTAAATATTTCGTATTTAATTTTACCATTGCTGCACAGCAAATATTTATACCCTGGCGGGGAAAAGAGCTTACGACCTGCGACCACTTGTTTCAGCTCCAATAGCATCGCATTACAGCTTATTATATTACGCCTTTAATTAATTAATTATGTCGAGAGCTGCGACTTATTAAATTATGACTTCGATTGTGTGGGAATTCGCCTTTTACTAGGTAAGTTCGTCTTAATTAAATGCCTTTGAGTAAGTATATTAATGCTGTATATGCGAAATACCATGAAAATCATATTACTCATGTTTCTGCTATTTATTTAAGATATTATTGGGCTAGTAAGAACAACATAAGTTATGCTTTTCTTGATATTGTAGCCCTATCTGCCCGGAAATTAAGGTTTACTAAATGTTAATTATATAAAAAGCTAATTTTAATCAAAGTAAACCCTTGGTTTCCCTTAATATTTATAAAACCTACATACTAAAATTAAATATTTGTAATACAAATTATTACAGAGCATTTCCACTTTCAACATGCCCTTCCTCGACCTTTAGGAATGTTAATTAAATTTATATTAAGTAGAGAAAACCATAAAAAAAACACTGGCTGCTTTGATTAACTTACTACCGTTTGACCCTTAACCGCGCCCGTCCTGTTTCCCTTTCCCTATCCACCCCATAACCCCGGAACCCTAGAACCCTGGAACCCTAGAACCCATTTAGATGACGCCCACGTGACTGTCAGTTGATCCTGCAGTTTAAGACGAACATCACGTAGCAGCCAAATACTTTAGAAAATATTTTTAGTAGGTCGGCGCTGGTGCCATAAAATAAAATAAAATCAAATAAAATAGAACATAGAAGGAAGTAAAAGGCGCTCGTCTGGGACGTGACATAAATTAAATTTTGCGCCATTAATGGCAAATATTATGAGCGGATAGCGCGACTGAAACTGAACGCTGTGAAACTTGTTAACTGGCAACTTTGTGCCCGGCTAAAAGTATTTCAATTTACAATGCGGATCGCGGAGAGGGTGGGCGGGGTATAAGAGAAGTTGTAGCCAAAGTTGGGGCCAAGTTGGATTGGCGATTGTTGTCGACTCGATTGAACGGCAGGCAGACTGCATCTGCAGCTACCCCAGCTACCCAACCCTGCCGGAAGTTTGTTATTTCACAAAGCCAAGACTGAGCTATTTTTTTCCCCTTCTATGGGATTGAATCTGCTGGAAAATATTCAACAATTTCTGCTGTGCAATTGTCCAGAGCAGAAATATTGTTTGGCCATTTAATCGCACTGCCGAAAAGCCCTTCCTCCCCGATTTCGTGTTTTGACATTTCCAATGCAGTCGGAATATTGTTGATTTCATGCATATTTCTGGCCATACGCTTCATTGATTTAGCCATGAATTTTTCACCCGGCTTTAGGTGGAAGTGATTGGAGCCGAGCGCCAGCCGGAAACCTAATTCAAATTGCTGCCCAATCGGGGGGAAAGAGCCCTGTTAAGTAGGCAACTCTTCGTTGAGACAGGGGCTCGTAAAGGGATAGTGCTGCACCAGCAGAACAATTGCAACGCTATCCGAACGGACAACCCATTCGACTCCCTGGGGCGTGAAGGATTTAAGGGATTTGGATTCAGGCTCCAACTCCTCTTGACCGACTTGTGTTGACCAGAAAAAAAAAGGAAAAAGCGATAGAAGGAAAGTGGCAAATGGCGCCCATTCCCCGACCGTGTTTATGGATCTGTTCTATTTCATCAGCTCCGGCTATGGCTCCGACTGCGGCTCCTGCCACGGCTTAGAGCTCCGGCAATTCGCATTTTCCCCAGCTTCCACTATTCCATCCCATTTTCCGACCCCCAAGCCGCTTTTCCCGCCGGCTCGCATTTCGCAGTCCGCGCTCATAAACATTTTAGTGGCCGAGGCACGTTTCATTTTGCGCCGAAATGCGTGTAAATTGCATTCGCTTTGCTTTCGGCCGCTACAAATGAAACTAAAAACGCTGACCGACTGTTGAATAGTTTTGGGGCCCCCAACCCCTGCCTCCCCTGCATCCCCCATCCCCTTTAACCCCATTCGCCCCTCCACTGCCTGCCGGCAAATGGCAAATGTTTGCATACGCCGACGTGCTGCCGAAAGGATAATGGAAATTTCTAAAAATTCTATCCCCAGACCCGCACCGAAACAATTTTGTAATCGAAAAACTTTGTTGGGCCTTCTGGCCCAAAGCAAACAATTAGTTTAAGGTCTGTCCCCCCGTCCAGAGGCGGGGAAAGGGGGGTCTGTTTGGATGCAGCAGCACAGCTCAACTGGCAAATGTCAGATGTTTTTATTTATATCCCTTAATCGGTGGCTCATGTCGCAAGCTCATTGGCTCCGACACACTCACACTCGAGTGGACATGGACATGTGTTTTACACTAAAAAAGGATACATACTTCATTGATTCCAGTAAAAAATAAAATATAATATTATTTAAATAAAATATAAACCTAATATTGCTCCATTGCTTAGTTTTATTATTCAGGAAAATGTTTCTTTATAGCAAATTACTTTGTTTTATAAGATTTTTATTTATTTAATTGTGTATTAAGCGAACACAAAGCTTCCCTCTATCAACTAGCATTTATACTACAAAATGCACACTAATTAAGCAGAAAAAACTATAACAAAGAACCTTTTTTTAAGAAGTGGCAGGAAAAACCACTGAAATGCATTAAAATTTTAAGGCAAAGACTCAACCAGTTGATACCCTTAGCTAGAATAAATTTAACTCCCATCTCCTGGAGAGATAACTCTAAAAATCCGTGATATCTACCAGAACCAGACATACCGAGAAATAAAAGAATGATTAGGGATGATGGACTTATAAATATGCCTCAAGTCAACCACTAACATTGCGCCACTTTGACCCACGTTCGGGCAGCAGTTCAAGATTTCCGGTGATTACGCCACCGGAGGCTTCGGCTTCCTCCAGCGAACTAACCCCGGAATCGCCTGCTCTCACCCACCCCGCCGACGCCGCAAAACCATTAATAATGCTTAAAATTTAAGTCCTGGCAAATTGGTTTAGCCTGAGCCGCAAAAATATATATATATAAATTCCCACAGCAATGTTCGAGAAGGAAGCCAACTGAGAGCCTGAGAACTGAGTGCCGAAAATGTTTGTGTCGCAGTTAATTATGACGCTTAAGCTGGCAGCCCAAAAATTCCTGTCAGCGGGACGCAATCAAAGGGGGATCCTACATATATATCCAAACATATATATATAAAGGCACTCTACCTGCCAGGCGTTAATAATTCTGTTTTGCCTGTCGACCTGCGGCAGAAGGCAAAGAGCAAAACTAAACTGCGCTGACAGCAAATTTGCGTTTAGTTCGACTGCGAAAAACTTCCACATGGTTAACTAATTAAAAGTTATTAGAGCAACCTACCCGGGCCCCCTCTCTGCGCGCTCGTGGGTAATTTATTGAAATTTATTTCGTTTGTGCGACACGAAATTCACATTAAAATCGACTTTTATGCGGCACATCTCCGACCGGCAAGGACATGACACATCTCTCTGCCGGCAGCTAATGTGCCTCGTCCTAGTGCCGGCCAATTACATCCACCTGATGGGCCCCTGGTCAGCCTTGTGCCTTTAATTAAACGGAATATTCATGCTGTCCACAGGCGCAGTTATCGCTGTCCAGTGTACTTTTTTTTTTGGCAATTTAAAATGCGCAAAAGACGCCCACAAAGACCCTTATTTAGGGGGTGTGGCTCGGTTCGGGTCCTAAAAGCAAATATTCATCTCACTCGGATGTTTTGGGTCCGCATCGCGTTTCACAATTTTTATTGGCATATTTACCGAAAATTAAATGGAGCGTAAAGCAATCTACCTCAGCCTCAGCCTCCTTCTCCGCTTCCCTTTTGGGTGATTTGCACACGCGGCGTATGCGTAATTTGTATGCTATTAGGGCGAGGGCAGAAGGACGAATTACATTAATTGCTTAGGCTGGCTTGCGGAGCAACCCTCCGCTTCAGTACAATAAATGGAAAATCTGCAATGGCCTTCCCTCCGGAACGCATTCAATTGTAAATTTTAACTCCCAGCCTTTGTTGATTTTTGCAGCAGCCGCAGCTCCTCGCCCGCCTTTCATATTCCTTGATAATTGCTTCCATTCTCTTTCGGAAAGCTCTCCAATCTTTTTTCTTCCCGCTCGCTGTTTGCAATCAATTTGATTCTCCTGGGACTTGACCAGAAATTAATTAAAATGCAAATTAATTTGCAATTATGAGAAAATCCCTTGTAGATACCGGCTGCTCATAGATACTTGGTGGCATCAATTCAGCATGAAATTAAATCGATATGCAAATAAGCCCGTGCCGTCGAACTAGCAAAAAAAAGTAGAGAAGCGGGCAGCGGGCAGAGTAAATAATTCAAAATAAATATTTGGCCATGAATTAATTGCAATTTCACACTGTTTGCCCCACTATCAGAAAGCTAGACGATGAAAGTGCGACTTTTTTAAGCCAATGCAGGATGGAACGGAAATGGTTTTTTTATTTATGTGGAAATAGAATTCCCAGAATTCTAAGGAAAGTGCTGCGTGAAGTCTGTTCTCGACACGCAAGCTTTTGGCAGAACTTTCAAATTAGTTTTTAGCCCCCCAAAAGCCACTCAAGTCTGCTACAATAAATACCATTTTTCCCATTAGTTATGCACACCTCAACCACATCCCCAAAATATTAATTCTTTTGGTAATTCCCATTGACCTCTCGCCACCTTTCCAGATAAACGCCCATCGATAACCGCAGTCGTGCGTGCCATTCAATAACACACGCAAATCAAGAGACGGAGAGACACAACACACTCGATAGAGGCCAATAATCGCATTATCCGCTAGGCAAATCCACTTACATCGGAATCAATCAGCCCCATTACCGTCTGGATGTTCGAATAGTTGCCATGACCGCAGCGACAATGGAAGGAAGCACCCAACAATCGCAGGGCGAAAGAAAATGGCCAATCAGTGGAAATCTGTGTAAGCAAAGTGCATGACTTGGGAGTCATCAGAATGGCAAGACAGTACTTGTAGGGTAAGGGGGTAAGAGGTATATATGTATTTAAGCGGTTTTCCAACACTTAAAAGCGGAAATACCCAGTCTTGGGAAGTTTTTAAAAGATAAAATGATCAGAAATTGAATATAAACATAAAGAAGAGGGAGGGAAAATCAAGAGAGCTTATCCCTTATTCGGAATCCCAAGTTCGTTTAACGTGATCATCACTTATGCCTCTCGGTATGCACCACCTAGATCCAGTTACTGCGGTTAAGCGGTTTTCCAACACTTAAAAGCGGAAATAACCAGTCTTCTCAGAATTCTCAGAAATAGAATATATAAACCTAAAGAAAAGGGCGGAAAAAGCAAGAGAGCTTATACCTTATTCAGAATCCAAGTTTAATGTGATCATTCCCTTAAATTACTGAGCATCTGCTCCTTATGCCTCACGGTATGCACCACCTAGATCCACTTACTGCAGTTAAGCGGTTTTCCAACACTTAAAAGCGGAAAAAACCAAGTTTTGGGGAATTTTTTAAATGGAAATGCTCAGAAATTGAATATAAACTTAAAGAAAAGGGCGGGAAAAGCAAGAGAGCTTATCCCTTACCCAGAATCCAAGCTCATTTTATTTGATCATCCCTTTAATCCAACTTTTACTGAGCATCTGCTCCTTACGCCTCACGGCATGCAGCACCTAGATCCAGTTACTGAGGTATCGCATGTTCGAGTCCCTTGACTCCAGGGTTTCTGCTGGTTACTTCCCCCTTGGAGTCGGGGGGCATATGTTAAATCAGTCGGCGATAGCATCGAATGCCAAGAGGGAAGTTGAAAAGTGGCAAAGTGGGCGGATCGGGGGGAGCTGAAATCAAAGGTTAATCACCCCTGCAGGGCACGCAACACAAACACACTCGCATTAGCTCCACTCGGGTGTGTGTGTGTGTGAATGGGATTCGATGCGAGACTTGGCCAGAAGTTGGAGTTAAGGACACAACTTGGGCCAGCCAAGGGTGGGCCTGGCAGCCCTTCTCCTTCTCCAATGCCATTCTTGCCCCCCGAAAGAAGGCGCAAAGCTTTTTGCAAAATGGCGCACTCACATATGCAACTGTGTGTACATATGCTGGTGTGCGAGTGTGTGTGTGTATGTGCGGGTTACCACTTGAAGTTCTCGATTTGACTCGAACTGAACTTTTGCGTGTTTCAATACCATAAATACTGCATGCCTGTCTGCCCCTGAGAAAAACAGAGGCGGAAGGAGTCACACATGTGTGGCAGACAGGACACATAAAAAAATATATATCAGCTGAAAATGTCATCAATTTTAGTTTATTTTCTATTTGAAAATTGCTCTTGGTATCTAGTTTTAACAAGGTGATTGATGATTAAATCAATTTCAATCGATATTGTTATAAAAATACAGGACTATGGTTTTATTTTCTTTTCAGACAAAGCCTTTTAATGAGCCCTTTCAGCCCACATGCTAGAATTTTAGGACAATAAGTGTAATAAGTGTAATAAGCTGGAAGACTTTATTCACAAGAGTTACTTAAGGGTGTCTTTGAAAGCTAATTCATATATTTTTAAAGGACACACTCAAAAATCATCTCAAATATTCACGAAAACCCGCAATTTCTTATATTCCTTAGAGACTAACAATCTTTAGTTTTCTCTCTGTACAAAGATTGGTTGTTTAGCTTGAAAAGACCGAAAAAGTTTAACCGAAAAGCATAAACAATATCTACCTGTATTATGGCTAAACTTTTCTTTGCAACTTTACCCCAGAGAATGTGTCCCGTTCCCCTCCCTAAACGCGGAACACGGAACACGGACATTTATCTCCTCAGAATCGCCTCGGATTGAATGTTAAATGTCGCTTAAACTTTAAGGCATATCAATTAATGTTGTAGTAATTGTAAATTTTAATCATGGAGAGTGGACCCCGCATAGCTGATGAGCGCCATTGGACTTTTGACTTGACAAATGATGGACGGATGAATCATGCCCACCCCCCCTACTCTGGCAGGACCTTCCTCCGGCTCGCAACCCCCTTTCGGAGAGCCCCTTTTAGCACACAATCAAAATCCATACGAAATGAGCTGCGCGCTGCTCCTTGTTAGCTCCTTCGGTTGATTATTTTTTCATTAGCGCCGCCTCGAGGCAAGCTCCCAGGGGGTGGTGGTGGCCATTGGGGGAAGAAGGGAACACGAAAGAAATGTCACAGTCCATTCTTATTTATTGGAATAATTTCCGGAGTGTTTCTGTCACTCATTTTCGCGGCGCGGGGTGTGGATCGTAGAATGAATCATTGGATTTACAAAGCTTTGCATAAACAAACAAACAGGAAAAAAAAAGACTAGAATAAAATAAAGAAAACGCTGGCAAACACGCCATGTTGGGGTGCGGAGCCAGAGCCCTCAAAAGTGGAAAATTTATATATTTTAGAAACATAAATAAAGCTGGCCAAATGCAGGGGACTAAATGTCAAACATTCGTTTGTCCTCCGCCAGCCCTCGGCGGGCTTTGATGCAGTTCGTCGAGGCGTTGAATGCCACCCTCGCTTTGAGGCCCCCTTTTTGCTCTCTCTTTTCATACTTCTCTATTTCTCTTTTTCCCCGATTTCCCTTTTTCCCCGATTTCCCCTTTCTCCCTATTAAAGTTCCCTCCTTTGACCGCCACCCCTTTAGGATTTTGTAATAGAGTTTAATGCAACTTTTGCGGCAGGCTGGCTGCCTCGCTGGCTGGCTGACTGGCTGGCAAAAGCCTTTTTTCCACAGACACACAAAAACAGCAGAGAGTGAGAGTGAGGCGGTGGGTGCAGGGACAGGACCCCGGGCCCGGAGAGAACTTCCCTTAAACGCAATGCATAGAAAATGCTATGAACCGACATCAGCCACAACAAGGAACAAGAACAACAGCCGGCATTTTGCCGAAAAAAGGGACTTGCTCATGCCGAATTTATTGATTTTTGCTGCCGCCGCATCCTCAATGAAACGCACACACACACACACGCAGAGACAGCAGGATATCACTGTGGACGGCAGTCCACGTAGTGACGATGAGCACCGAGACTGTGGTGCGC